>JAGXCT010037021.1:107295-152155 GCA_022495035.1 Philopotamus ludificatus
AAAATAAATTTATACATATAACAAAAAAATTCTTCCGTTCGCATGACACAAAAAATGTCGTATATAAATATAGTACATAATATTATTCTAAATTGATCATAAACAGACGTGTATGGGTTGATTGTACAAATAGTGTCTAAAAATAAATAAATACATACATACAAATTGAATCAAATAGACAATGTCCGCGAAATAAAACAAAAAAAATATATAATACGTTGCTCGTTCATTATCTCGAACATTATCTATTGTTTCTACAACGCCGAATATACACGCACACGTATAAAGAAAGCAAACTTTTAGTTTTTAATTTAAAAATATTTTTTCATTGTTAAATTTAACCACCTAAAAATCTTACAAAATAAATCTAGAAAAAAAATGTTACGTTACAATATTAAATATACAATCGCACTTATAAAATATTAGAATCTGATCGATAGGTGGTCACTATGTGTATCTATAGATATATACAATCGTAATAACTAATACCGCGTTAATAATTAATGTTTAAAAAAATCGACTAACATTACTGTTAATTATATATACAATATTTTACACTTTTCTAAGTTTATATTATTTTTGAGATCATCACTATGCAGGTGAAGCAATATCATACATTTTAAAATTTAAGAAACAAACGTTCACAAAATTGAACATCACTTATTGTCTCTATACCAATGAATTTAATATCTATTAATGAAAAAAAATATTGAGAGCCTGTTCGATAGGTAATCTTCGCATATTAATACGAATATCATTAGTGTACTGCAGTAAATTATTCAAGTAACGTTATATCTACGTTTATATCCATGTTTTTTTTTTGTTAATATTTAATTTCTTTTTTTATTATTTGTACCTGTTTTTTTTAAACAATGCAATTTCGCATTGGCGACCTGTTTCAATTTGCAATGTCAATAACACATTGTTTTTAAATAAAATAAACATGAAAAAGTCGCGTTTAATCTCCTAATACTACTACAAAAATATATAAAACTTCACCTTTTTTAAAGGTCATATCAATACTATCCAAATAGTTACACAATCTTCGTAGCATTTTGGTAATTCAAAAATTTACAAAGCACTTTTATTTAAAACTAAACTTATATATCGGTATTAACACTTTACTGACCGCATACGCCGCATTGGCGTGCTCGGATGCGTGCAACTTTGCTAAACAAAAAAACATGTTTTTTTTTTATTTATACTTCAAAATTTGTTGTTCAAAAATTTTATATCAGCAATCAATCGAATTATGGAAATGTTAAAAGATTTTCATCAATCAGTTGAAAATATAGTCGAAAAATGTTGACGGTGTCGTTTATTTTTCGAATTGAGTAGAAAATATCGACCAATGGGGCACATAGAAGTCTGCCCCAAACAGAGCTTTACACAGAAAATAAAAGCGACCTTCTGTATACGGTAATACATAACTTTACTCCACCTTCACTGACTGACAAACACCTAAATGGAGGCAAGCATTTTCATAAATACTTAAATCCATTCATAGTTAATAAATTCTGAAAGTTTCGTAAAGTGATAACAAGGTCGGTAAAGTGTTAATATATAATTAAAAAATACGTATCAATAAATAAACATAATGCATGGCATAATCAACTCTAGAAAACTAAATACTTTCATAGCAAAGTAGTATATTATAATTAATTATTGGCAAAAAAGTACATACAATATATAAAGATTAGTGTTCTACATTCGTGCTATGTAATAAAACGTTTATACAATAATGTATATCACTATATAAGATATAAATACACTGTACATTGATATATATAAAACTAAATAATTTCACCGAATAGCGGTGTATAAATTCAGAACACTTTTATTCTCTCGATGCGAAGTCGTCTTCGAAAACACATTCCAAAACCGGAGCGTTTCGTCACCTGCGCCGGTAACAATAGCTTCGCCGTCGGGCGATAACGCAAGATATAGGACCCTATACGAGTGTCCCGTCAATTTAGCCACCTGAAAACATATCATTTTTAATAAAACGTATAGACATTGTATTGTTATAATGAATATTTTTTACAAACCTGCGTCAACGATGGATATTTCCAGACTAATATTTGATTCTGTGAATATCCGTGCGTGGATACGAGCTCGCTGGAATGTTTTGACCATGCCAAATTACACACCTGAGACCCTAAACACGTAAAAAAAAATTAAAATAATTACTAATATTAATATATATTTATATATCGTTTTTTTTAGCAAGACGTACCGGTATCGACGCATTGCATCGGTTGTCCTGTAATGGTATTCCAGAACCGTATGCAACGATCGGCTGTTCCACCGCCGGACGCTAATAATCCGTGCTGATGCGGTGACCACGCTATCGCTTTCACGGCCGCCAAATGAGATGAATACGTTAGCACAGGAGACACTTGATGCTGAAAAATTAACATAAATATTATCATGTCGATATTAACCGATAAATAAAATACAAATAAATATACATACTTGAGTCCACACGTATAATCTGTTGTCGTTTCCGCCGGACGCCAAACACTGGCCGTCTGGAGACCACTTCAAACCGCAAACTTCTTGTCGATGACCAGCTAAAGTACGCTCAGATACTAACGCTACAAAAATTAAAATAAAATAAATAACATAATCGATTGTCGTATATTCAATACGGTTCAAATAATAACCTGGTGTTCTCGTGTCTCTCTGCTTGATGTGGCGATCACGACTCCCTGAACTTAATATATCCCCGTTCCATGCGAGCGCTCCGACTCGCGCTATGTGGCCCATCAATTTTGTGACTTCTTTATTCGCCACCACGTCCCAAACCGATATATAACCCTTTTGCGTACCGACAGCCACGAGAGTGCCCCGTTCGCTCCATGATACCGACGTTACATTATTGCCGTCTGATGATAAATCACATAATCTCGTTACCTAAAAATTATACATCAATCAACATATTTATTTTGAAAAATAACCCGATAATTAAGTTGAAGGAGATTTATAAAAATGACATTGGTTTGATGAATTTTGAATTTGACCATTTAATATTTTTAAAAGAAAACGAAGACGTCAGACATTTATCGAGCCGCCAAAGAAATGTCTTGCACATGTTCCGAATGTTGAAATATTGATTTTTTAAAAAACAATTTCTTTATCATATGCTTCATGAGAAAGATCAATGAAAATCCGATCAATCGGAGAAAAAACAATGCCTTTCTTTAAATCAACTGCCAGTTTCAACCCCTTTTTGTGTTTGGTTGGATGTTTTGGGGATTATGAATTATTAAAATCCGAACAAACAGATACAGCCTTAGTGTATTGTGCCCAAATTAGAACGAGTGAAGACGAAACTGTTCAAAAAGCAATCAGTTTTCATAAATAGCCAAAGAAGTATGCTGCAACATGCCAACGCAAGTAGATATTTATTTACATTTACATTAGAATTTATTCACCAGATATTGCACTTTTAGATTATCATTTTTTTTAAAGTATTCACATAGAAATAAAATCTTTACTGAAGTAGAAGACGTAAAAAAAACACTAAAATTCATTTTGTCATAAAAAAAACCTCAACAATTTTACAACAGAGGAATTGAAAAATTATTTGAATTGTGTAGAAAGATTATAACAATGAAAATTATCTTACAGAGTAATACTTCCATAGCACTTGTGAAAGTATTTTTTTAGATTAAAAAATATTATTCCAAAAACAATTTACCAGTTTGGCCAAACAAGGAAATTTAGGTTCTTTCTGCAACGTGGAACAAAATAAATGAATTGTGTTTAAAAGTGTTTATTTAATATTTTAGAATTTTAAAATGAATTTTTATTAATCTCCCATTGTTCACAAAATTTCATGTATCCCGATTTGCCCAGAACGTATTCCATGATTAATGGGAGGAGGCGTTACCTGTATCTTAAAGAATTAATTGAAATTCCCGGAAGGTTATCTATCCAAGTATTACCATAGCCCGCCCAGTTGCATTGAACCACTCAATCATAACAATTTGTTTATATGTCTTGCCCGTAATTACAGTTAATTATAAAATTAAATTATTATTTGTTATATATACCTGGCTTGTGCATGCGCTCCATAAATAAACACAGCTGCCGAGTCCAACGCTCAATACATTCTGCGAGGACCAATCGACTAGATTGAGATAGAAATCGTCTTGTAATTCCGGCGCATCCAGAACCTATCGATCATGAAGAGAAATATTAATATTATATTTCTTAAAAAATGAATCGTTAATTACAAAAAAAATATTCTTACTTTAAATGGTATTCTGGATATTTTTCTAGTAGCTTTCCTCGGCGATCTGAGCAGTTTTTGTGATTTTGCTGAAACGGGCGAAAGACTGTACGCCGCAGGATCCACGTTTTCCTGTTGATAAAATGTAACATAATTATGTGAATATTCGAGTCACGACGACGATGTATTAGCATTTCTGCGACGGGAATAAGTGTTGATTGAAATTACACACAGATGCATCTTTATACAAACAATTTTCACCAACTATGCTAATAGATATTACGTAATATACAATCTTATATATTGGATGAAAATTGCATTAGTAAAATATTTGAATATCCATTGTCATCGTCGAATTGAATTGAGAGATAATTCAATATACAAATATGCGAGTTTATAACCATCGGTATCAGCGTTTGGTATAACACATGTTGAACGGCAGTAATGCATATTTTAAAATGTACAGTAATGCCCTAGTTACTAGCTTTAAAAACAGACTTCTATCTCTATATACAAATTGTAAATAATCGTTATCATTAACATACATATTATGTAAACAAATTCACGTATTATGTTAATACGAGAACAATTGCGAGTATTCCTTTTGGCGAAATCAGAAACTCTCGACGGAAATAAATCATGTATCCAAGTATGCGAGGTTATTGTATAACATATTGTTATTATGTATCAATTGATGCTGGGATTACGAACGGGGATTGCATGAATTCTATTCATCCATTAAGTATGAATGGATTGATGTAATAAAATTTACGGACCTGCTTGGAGGGGTGTCTATAGTCGTAAACGAGTCGTGACGGCGTGATCGGCGGTTGAGGCGCTCCTCGTCCATCGGACGCAGGCCGCAACTCTTCGACGTGCGCACCGAGCAGCTCATTTTGCAGAAGGGACGTGTAGACCAATGGTTCACGGGTGCCATTCGCTCCGGCACCGCCTGCCGCATCCGGTGCACTACCCGCAGCCGGAGATTCAACTCGAGACTTTTCCGATTGACTCCCATCTGAATTCCGAGGAATAGCTGAAAAAAAAATCAATAAATTAATCGTATATCGACATTTTGAACGTTAGACCCTGAGAGATTATCTTCGGTTGACAATGCATAACTGTTAAGCCAAATACTGTTAACTAATTTCAATAAAGCAAACGCACATTTAATATTTTATTCGATTGCTCGATGCGAAAATTATCCTCAGGTTATACGAGAAGGAAATGGATATTGCTTCATGTTAGCGAACGATGTTAACCAATTGAATTAGTCTTCAATTAAATTATCCCACTCGTTTAAGACATTAATACGCATCGCAAGTTGACCGTTAGCGTTTCTATGTAAAATACAAAATCTAAAGAAGCTGTTCAGCTCTTTTAATTGTTTTTCAGTAAGATGGCGCAATTAAGTCATGGACCATTATTTAAAAAAAATATATAATATTCACGTTGAATAATTCATTAAAAATGTCTAGTCCACTGAAAAACGTGTTTTTTTTTCAGACCCAAAAAACAAAAGGTATTCCGTTATATGGATGAACGACCTGTGAAAACAAATTTTTAAACACTTAATTGGTGATTACACGGTCGTATAGGCACGATATTTCTGTTTTGTCGCGTGCAGACACTTAAAAATTTGAATAAACACATAATGAACTCGAGACAAGTGTATTAGTTATGGCGATCGTTTCGCGAATTATCAGAATTGAGGGTAGAATCTTAATGATTAATCGATTGTACCAATTACCGTGGGAGACATTAAAAATTAGCAGGAAATGAATAAAAGAGGCCGCAAAAAAGCGAGAGTTTGATGAACTGTTCGCACTATGATCGAATGGCAAAGGTAGATGATATCGAAGAAGCGTTACATCGGCATTGTGATCGATGAAAAAATTCCTATCCATACTAAGAAATCGCACGCGTATTGTAATCCTTACTTGGGAAAAACGAGGACAAAAGTGAATAAAAGCCGACCGTTATGTCGGAAAAAGTTGGATATCTCGTAAATCGAAATACATAATTGTTTAATTATTCGAAAAAAAAAAACAATGTGTGTGCATTTTCAATAGAACAACGATATATCGTTGTTTAGCAGTGAAAGGGTAAATACAATCGTGTGCATTCCTATCTCGAATTTTTCAGATTTCAGAATTTAATCTTTAAATAAGCAAAATTCGCATCTACTAACATTTTAAGATACCCTTAACTGAATAACACTATTAAAAAAAACCATATCTGCAATAATTAAATAACTCGTCATATAATCCATTAATTATTTTTAAAAACACAGATCTTTCTGAACTTATTAGATTTCAAATAAGTGGCGCGCCGTCCATATGGCCAGATTGTGCGGTGCACACATGCGCCGAAAGGGTAGGTGCACCGAGAGAGGATAATTAAATATTAATTCATTAAATTTTCTTAAAATTTAAGGGGGGCTGTCTTTATTATAGGGGCTCCAATTAATGTTCTGCATTACAAACTGATTAAACATTGATAAACGTATGAATAAATTTCGAGTCATAACCCAAGTGGGTCCTGAAAATCAGTCCAGGACCTCTAAAAAGAATCTTCATCTATCCAAAAATTCAACGGATGATTCATTAATCCTTGCTTTTTAAAAATGGTTAACAATGCAAGTAGAGCTATCACTCCTATAGTGCGTCAATCGTGAACTCGGCGCTATAGGAGAGTGACCGTACATCTTTAATCAAGGGAGATTCCTTCTTCGTGAGATAGATAAGAATATCATCTTTAAATGGATGTTGCACCAAAAAAATTATCCTGTAGATATATTTAACAAATTAAATAAGTGTTGAACAACGATATATCGTTCTTGATATCACTTTTTTTGAACGAGAAATGTATTATTGTATTTTTTTTAAAGAAAATAGTTTATAATTACAGTCAACCCTTCTATAGCGCCGAGATATTGACCTGCCTTCTCGAAGACTAGGCACCAATAAAAAAATTGGGGTTAGGTTATATTAATTTTTGTAAATTGAACAAAATCAATACATCAAACATATTTTAAATGATCTTTATATTTTTGTTGTCAGCTAAAGGGTATATTATTTGGGAAATATGTAATTTGACATGCACACACGTTCTATAGCAGGGAGCGTTATAGGAGTGTTGGCTGTATAATTATAAATGGTAGAAAAATATGATAGATAAAAATAATTAAGGATCCTCTGAGATTTAAAGAGGAGCTTTGCTGTAAAAACTGATATTATTTTTGAACTGGATATATAAGACTTGGTTATTGAACATTGTTCTTCGCCATCAATGATTGAGAATCCGATTACATTGCAAAACGTGACACCGGCATGCAAAATTAGTGCAATGCAATCTCATTATTGCACTTTTATTCGAAAATGCAACTCGATAGAACCATCAACCATAGTGATTCGTCATTATTAAAATTGAAAAATAATATTTTTCTGTTGGTAATACGAACGATTTTTGCATAAAAAAAAATCAACATTGTACAATCGATAAAATGCATTCGACTCTGTTGCACAAGTCGGTTGAAATCAAATATTCGTGCAACTTTCCATGCACTTTAATGATATGTAAAAAATAGACAATAGCGAACGAATGCAAGGTTGACATATTCATTACGTTGCACGTAACACTTCATTATAATAAATAATTGAAATTTTGGGAAATGCACAAAAAAATAATTATAACTTAAAGGCGATTCGCATAAAAGTGTTCGATATCTTTGATTGCAATGCTGCCGACAATCTGCAAAGAGACTGCAATAGTATCAGCCGATGGCATTGTCCAGCCGGGGACGGTGTCCAATCGGTCATTGTCCATACTACGAAATTTCAGTAGAATATGACGAAAGACTGAAAAAAATGGTCTGGTAGCGCCAGACATGACATGATGAAAGGTGCAGTTACGGTCAAGTATAAACGATTAGGATACGCCGAATTAACATTCTTTCTGGACTTACTAATCGAACGGCCGTGTATGGCGACAACTTCTTTTTAACGGTACCGTTCGCAGCGACTTAGAAATTTGAATGCAAATCTGGAAATGCACTTGCGATGCCTCATGAACGGCATCTCGGAAGGCCGACGAACTGCAGCTGACCCTGCACTATCATCCTAGTCGACTCGCAATTACATTACATTATAGCTGATTGAGAAAGTGCAGGGCTATGCCCTGGCACATTGAACCTGCCCAACAATATCGTCAGTGCTTTTACGACCCAGTTTCAGGCGCTGGCGTGATAAGTTAACAATGTTCGAAGCGACTTCTAGTAAAAACGCGATAATCTGCCATTGTGTTTGGATAAAATAAGGTTTATGGTTATTGAGTTGTAAACTGTTGTCCGCAAGACGGTCGACTGTTGTAATGATCAAGGATAAGTCGATAATGCGTTCTAGCGATGGAAAAACCGTTTAAATGGATTTAAACGATATTTAAGCGAACTTGTAAACGATAGCTGCACAGTCAAAAAGAAAGACAACGTTAAAAAAAATCCAAGATTGCATACAAATAAAGCAATTAACTGAAATAAAGTCGGCGGCATTAAATTTCGCGAGTCGATTATATCAACGCTCTCATTGAAGATCGACTTGTTATATGAGATATAATATAGAAAAAAGAGTGTTTGTACTTTAAGCCCTAATGAAGGTTATTAAAAGAAGAAACGAAACAGTCGAAATTATAAATTACATAAAAAAAAATCAGAAAACATTTCTGAAATATACAGCTGTAGGAATATCTTATTTATTTATTTGACTACGATGGATGGATAGTAAAACATAAAGATTCGATAAATATTTTCAAGATTTAAGAGGAATGAGTCTCTCAAACTTTCATTACCCCCAGTGTCAAACCACGACACTAGTTAATTTTAATATTATTTTAGTTGGATTTAAATTTATGTTATTTGTTATTTCAAGTTTTGAATAAAAAAAACGTGAAAATAAAATTTTATCGGTACAAAAAACCACGATATATTGTTGTTCAGCAGGTAGAGGGTTAAAATAAATACTACAGGTTGCCAAAAGTCATGGCAAGGGACTGAAATGTTCAGAACTATAAGCTTAAACCTACTTTCTCCTTATTCGGAATATACTAGGTCTAATTTTTCATTGTAATCTCTGATCCGAAGTACTCATTTTTGTTTTTATGGATTTTGGGAATATATGTGTCAGGATCATATTAGACCAAGATAAAAATGATGTGCCTTTTCCGCTTGCAGACGCAAGCGATCTTCTGATTTTTGTCATTTTTAGATAAATGTTTTTTGTGAGCTAAAAGAATGCTGTACCTTCTAGCTTATTTTTTCTCAAACATCGTTAACCTTCAAATTATCTCTCAAAGGTCTGCAGAAGGCAATACTTTGAACCACGAATGATGTGTCCAAAGTACTCAATTTTACGTTTTTTTACAGTGTACAGAATCTCTCGTTCCTTGTGAAGAAGTTAACCGCTTTTTACTCTGTGGAATCTATGAGTTACTCTCAATATATATTTTGGGAAATATTGGGAAAATTAATAAGAAGCATCCGTAGAGTTTGAACGGATATCCGATTCAAAAAAAGATATTTAAGCTAAAAAATCTTTTGGGGCGATACGTCTGGCCCACGGAGTGTAAAAGGTTATAGTTCGGAGACGGATCTATAAGGAGATTCGACATCAACATAAAATGTCGATGACTCGTTATCTCAATTTTCTATAGTCCTGACTAAATACGAACAACGTTATAATCTCGTATTCATAATTATATTTAGAGAGTCCTATGCCGAATGTTAGATCGAGCTTCCACTGTGTTTGTTTCACTGACAGTTAGAAGAAAGTATTTTTAAATTTTGAGAGAGAAAGCAATGAATATGTATTCTATTGTCTAAAAGGATAATAATAAGTGCATACTGAAGACAATGGTTTTCATAAACATAATTAATGATTTTTTTTCTTCTGATAATATAATCGGATGTTAAACTATGCTATGATTTTACTAAAAACTAAGCTTTTTCAATATTTAGGTCATCGAAAAGAAAATTAATTTTCAATTAAAATGTTGTAGAAGAACCTTCTGGAATCGTTGACAATGAAGATCAAATCTATCAGTGTAAGTGACATACTCTGAGCATAACTTGGAGATCGCATTAAACGAGACTCGGTTGTATTTGACCGTTGAACAATTAACGGTCATTGATATCCCGTGTGATCAATCGGTGCGAATCGAAATTAATGCCGTGAAATCGATATAAAAAGATAATGGATATAAAAAAAGAGTTGAGAAAGATCAGTAATATCCGGAATTAAACGACCAAAGGACATTCACATCACTATCTGCAAGAAGCGGGCTTTCATTAAAATCATATGGGCACTCCGCGAACGGGTCACTGCCCCACTCGGGACTTTGTATGAATTCTAAATAGGGATCCCGATTTGCACGCGACGAGCGGATATCCGAAGCATTACCAAAAAAGGAATACGTCCATTTCCGGGACGACGTGTAAATTTACATCGATTGGGAATCTGCGATTTGAATTGCGTGACATCAATCAACGTTCGTTGTGCCTTATCATCAGTGCATGCTACTTATGCAACTCCTTCATCATAAAGGTTATCAAATATTTTTTTACATGCTTAAATTCTGACGGAAGTACGTCTCAAATTTATGCAAAACAAGCGCAGTGTTGAATTATGATTCTAGACAAAAATAAAAGACCCAAGAAGTGCATCCGTACCTTTTCGGTACTGAACAATGCATCGCGGCTAGGCGAATAACATAACTGGATTTATGATTTAACATTTTTTTTTATGACAAAATGCAATTCGTCGCTAAAGAGGATGCAATTTTTATTTAAACCGCATAACCAGGATGACTGGATTAATAAATTGATAACATAATATGTAGACAGGATGTGCAATTGCAATTTATTAAACTACTGGAACCGTAGAAAAATCATAATTAAATTTAATATAACAAAAATTATCTGAAATTTTCAGGGCCAACTGTTAATTGAAACAATATTACATACACACAGATAATATAACTTCGGTATTATCGAAATAATTAAATAATGTGTTGAATTTATCATCCTTTTTCATTTAATCAAGACCTCCTTTCACATGCCAATCATCGCTTGCTTTCTAATGAAAACTCTAATATACACAAACGATACAATGTTTAACTTTTAACATAAATTTTATGATCCGGCATCAAATCAATATGTATTTAAGTGCTCTTTGAATTAAAAAATATCTATGTATAAAATACATTCAGAGATTCTGTATGTAACTTCTCAATATTGGCAAAACGTCGTTCTTTCTTGTTTTTGTCTATCTTTAAGAATATGTATGGTATGTAATAGTAAACTAAAATAGTACCAGACGTCATCATCTTTAGGCAAAACGATCCAAGGCATCGGGCCCCTCGGCATTAGGGGGCCTTCGAGGAGCCCTGATTTTTATATAAATACAGTAAACCCCCCTATAATGTACACTCCTACGACGTATTTTTTTAAAACGCTAATTATAATTTTCATAAACATATTTTAAAATTGTATAAAATAAATTAATAAAATGTTGCGTTGATCCTCCCTGCCCGCAAAATGCGGGAAGATTATGTCAGCCTAAGTCATTTGCGCTGATTAACACGTACAAATGTAAAAAAAAAGAAAAATGAAATTGTTTGATTTACTGATTTCCTTCAAATCAAAAACTAAAATTGAAAAACCTTAGCCCCCTATAACGTGGAACCTATATTGACGTAATTGGGGGGTTTATTGTATTTGTAATATCGGCATAAGTTAATAAAAAAAAAAGGAATGCAACTAACGATTTAGCATTTCATTTGCTAGTGTGAAAAGAACATTTATTAAATTAAAAATTATTAAGGATTCAAAATAAATTCTACCGGCCAAAGTCTAATTTGTTTTATTACAGTTTTATATTTTTTGAGGAGGAAGCGGGCCTGATGTCACATTTACATCAGGACCAAAAATTTCTAGCCACGCCATTAAATAGTACAAAAAAGGAATACAGTCATCTCTCCTATAACATTTTCTTTAAATCAATGTTTTCCACAAAATGATAATATTTTTAAGGTTTAATTACATATTTCGTAAATATAT
This sequence comes from Philopotamus ludificatus, assembly GCA_022495035.1. NCBI lineage: Eukaryota > Metazoa > Arthropoda > Insecta > Trichoptera > Philopotamidae > Philopotamus > Philopotamus ludificatus. The sequence continues at coordinate 119,643 of JAGXCT010037021.1, forward strand.
AATACAGGGCCGAGCGAAATAAAGGTCAATAATCTTTGATTGACAAGGGATTTTGTAGAATACAACAATTAAGAGGAAACGTTATAGGAGGGCTGACTGTAGTTAAATAATAAACGACAAATGATTTCAAATAAATAATTCAAAAAACAAATTATATATTGTTTTGGATGTTCCTCAAAGCTGAATTTCCAAATAATAGAACAAGGATCATTAATACTTTGTAATCCCTCTATTTTTTAGACTTGCGCGCATCGTACCGGATGCGAGCGAGAAAAATCATCGCGAGCGTGACAACAGAAGCGAATATTATTTATTATATTTATTCTTTAGACTTTTTTAGACTAATACAAAAAGTTTGTGCCATCCAGGATTTGTATTAAACGAGTTATACGAGAAAAATCAAAAACTTGGGATACCCTATATACCTATATATATAATCCGATTCCAGCTAAATATTTATTTTAATATTCCCGATAAAAATTATATAACATGCTCGATTAATCTGTAACAGGTGGAATACAAATTGTATGATACGGTCAAAAAATTATAATCATTAAGAAAACTAATAATATATAAAAACGATAAGAAACGTAAATAATAAGTCACCTTTTGATTGCGTTATCAGGCGAACTTGCTGAATGCTTCACAAATATACCTGTTCAAGTATCAAAAACGTTTAAATAACGAAATTAAAAACAGGTATAGCGCAAAATGATTACCCGAAAAAATACGAGTTTTTCGGTGCATGGCCCTAATGCACTTATTATACAATGATTACAAGGTCCGGCGGCATTAGAATATTTATTATTCAAACAAAGAAGAGTTTCGGTAATGTATACTGCGAGACGGTGAATAAGTGTCTTTCGTTGTGGACTTGACCTATTATTGTATTTTAAAATAGGTCGAATTATCAGACAGTCCAGACGGAAATTTACATATTTACGGGTCATATTTAGGATATAATCGAGGACACGTGACCCTCGGCGACGAAAAAATGCATAATTTATCGAGCTACATCGAACGAGGCGTATTTTAAGCGCTGAAATGCATTCGATTGCTGAAACTGCTCGACGAGATCGTGAGAAAATGCGTATATCTTAAAAACTGATCGGATAACGCGATCAGAAATCCATTATTGGGGACTTTTTAGTACGGCGCCAAATTAGCACGTGCGAATTCTCATATTATTAATAGAGTACAGTCTCACGATTTTAATTTGGACACAGCTGAAACATGTGTCTTTAAATTTTAAAATTGAATACTCAGACACGTGCTACGGATACCGACATTCATCCTATGAAATTAATTAAATTTCTCATAATTATAAAAAGTTAATGATTCATATATATTTAATAACGATCACGATCAACTATTGTTTTATTGCCTATATTTGCTATAATTATTTACAGTACCCATAACTCGATCTAATTGTATATATTTTTCGCGTAAAAACGACAGTTTCGGACGAAAATATTTTTTGAGAAGTGGTCCAGTTTAGCACTGTGACAGGCTCACGTCCGGCGTTTTTAAATCGAATTCGGATTGAAAATAATTTGATAAACGCGCACACAATGCCAGAATTTCAGTTAGATGTTTTGCAATAAACTGAAAATTTCATTTCGACATCCGTTAAGCAAAACTAACGGATAATTGTGAATGAATGAAAACACCTTTTTATCTCCGGAAACTAATTATTTAAAGCAATAATACGTGTCGATTGTCGTAAATATATTTTATACCATCGATTTTTAATTATAAATGTGGTGCGATTTTTAATCTATATGCTTTATCAAAGCGTATAGACCTTTTCAGACTATTGAATTAGTCGAGATATAAATATATCGACGCTGGAGAGCAATATTACGGTAAATAGGTTACCACGTAAAATCATTTAGGATTTTTTTCCATTAAATCTACGCCTAATGCTGAGTCTACTTTCAACTTTTTCAATGATTTTTTAACTCCAAGATACATCAAGATTGCTCTCCAGCGACGATATACAGTAGAACCCCGCTGTTACGTGTCCGGAATTTACGTTTTCTCTTTGTTTGCGAACAATTTATAATCCCGCTTTATATGAATATATATATGAATTAGATTTCCATTTTAACGTTTTAATTTCCCGCAATTTACGTTTAAAATATTTAAAATTTCAATCAATTTTAATTAAAAGAGATTATAAAGTTTTCCATCTTAACTTATATTATTATATATTCATATGATTGTAGAGCAAAAGCGCTGTCTGCTTGTTATCGCTACCAGCATCGTGTATTCGATGGATGGGGGGCGGCAGCGGGGTAGGGGGGTCTTGTCGTTATGCGCTGTGTTGCGCTGCGACTCGGAGCAGTCCCGAGCTGTCCATACTGAGTCACATAATTTTTAATCATCTGCAGCCCCCATAAATATATTACCCATTGGACTTATTATAAATAAAAATAAGGCATTTCAATAAACTTAACGAGTAATTCAAAGTAAAAATAAAACAAAAAAGAAACGTAAGCCTTCTTAGAGGATTTTAAAAATTAGAACAATCTGTCCGGCGCGAAATACGTCAACTGACGTAGTGTCCTACGCGACATAAAAAAGGGACCGCAAATGACGACTTGCCCGCGAATATGTAATAAAAAATAATGAACAAAATTTGATCCACTTCTCAAAGAGGCCATCATTGCTATAAGGTATATTGAAGGCCTTAATCCTTTCCACTTCTAATCAAATCTATGAATTACTTATTTACTATATTTTTTTACAAATTTATCCGATTAAAAAAAATTATGTAATAGGTTATAAATAATTTTAAAAAAACATTAAAGACGTACAAGAAGGACCCACCCTTATGTAAAAAAAAATACCTTTTTTTAACATTTTTTCTGTCAGTCCCTTCAGAAATGTTTAAACGGCGTTTCTCTGTAGAACGAAGTCAAATAATCCCGATGCTTTATTTCGTAAATTTTTATTAATTATTTTATTAATAAATGTGGAAAGAATTTTAGGACATTATGATTCTTCAGCCTTCAGCTACTTCTTTCAATTCGCGAAATAAAAATAATATATGAAAAGGCCACGCTGTGCCAACATTAAGGATATAGATATAGAAATGCTGAAGGAGCTAAATGAAAAGTAAGTAAATATTAATGTCTAACCCAGATTTTTGAGAAAATTTTCGATTTTCGATTTTCGATACTATTATATGGTGAAATTCTATATATTTAATACAATAGGATTATATCGCCGCTGAAAAGGGATAGCGGCCTTGCTCAACACCCTTGAATAATAGGATTAAGAAGTGAAATCTTATGGATTACATATATATTTTCTAATATTCTAGGTATTAATGAAACTGTTACTTTACGCAATACCATAAATGTATTGAGTTTTAAAATTGTGTGCACAATGATTAGCCAAGAATGCAAACATCAATTTATCAATACCTAAACAATGCTTTTATCTTTTGAAAAATGATAACGATAAAATTTTTCACCATTCCTGTAAATAGCAATTAACCTGTTGTATGCTCGACACTTAACCGTAGCCCTATTCGCCATCGAACACTCAGAGATAATCAAAAATAAACTTGCAACGGATATCAGTAGTAGAAAACGGGCTAACATGCATAACGAAGAAAATCAAATACGACGTTATGTGAAAAGAATCGACGAGAAAGTGAAAATCGCATAATGTGGTTGTGCCAAAGGTTCAGAGTAAAGAAATCTCTAATTTTATTTCCATGAACTACCGAGTTGTAAATTCTAAACTGTATATGCGGAACGTTTCTCGAGTCTTTCTACACAAATGTGTTGACTTAGAATCGCTAATTTATTGAGAATATTATTATATAAATAATAATTTGTTGTATCAACGTTTCTCAGCTATTTCGAACCATTTTTGGTGACATAATAAATACTCCTAATACGGGTGCGGAGGAAGACGACAATGGCATTCGAAGCATGAGATCACCGTGTAAAATTTTCTGAACAAATTGGCTACAATTGATGGCGATTGTGCGAATTTAGAAGCGAAAAACTACTCAGCCAAGAATGAAAAACAAACAATAGTCGTTTTTCTTCGAGCATCGAACCATCGTTTCATTCCAGTTGTTCTGAAAAGCCATTGTTAAAAAATGATGACGCAGTAAATTACAAATAGGCGTCAGCTGTTATATCAATTGGGCGGATGGGTGGGTGGAATCTAACCAAATGTCAAAAACAGCTGTGCCATTAAACTTCGGCAATCGTCAACATTTTAATTTATCAGTCTGCCCACGATCTTATGAAAAAAACGCTGTACATCGATTGCATGCGCATGCGCATGCATACGAAAAACGCCCTCCGATTACACAGAGGGGCGTGTAAAAACAGCTGAGCTAAAAATAAAAATCGTTGGAATGTACTTTATAAAAAAGTCACAAAAAATATTGGAATTCCATCCAAATCCATGAAATTTTTCAATTCGAGTCTCAGATCACCGAATAAATAAAATAAATAATTTTCATTAAAAAACCGATGGTTGCCAACGGCTAAATTCAATGAACTTGGTGATCTAACATTTATAAAAAAATGTCTAAAACAATCAATCCTTTTCTGATCCTCAAAACGAATTCATTCGTACCTGGGCAAATAAATCGTCCGATATATAAGGAATCCGATAATTGAGTTAAATAAACTTTGAATCGTTTGAACGTCATGATCGTTCAATTAACATATAAATACGAATTTATTGATAGGGAAATAGTAGACGTTTTATAGTAGAAAACACCATTAAAAGAAGATTTCATACACTGAACAATAAAACTTTCACAATTAAAATGATATTTTATTAACGTTATGTGTCACGGTTAATCTATCTTCATAAATAATATTACTTAAGGAATATATGTGGGTGCAACGAATACGCTACACGAGACACACAAATGGAAACAACCGAAAATAATCTCTGCCTACGTGCTACATACGACGGTTAAAACAATTAACAAATTTATAATGCTTTAATTAAAAAAAATAATAATTTGTGTATTGAACACATATAATTTTATGGATAAACACTGTGCCCGTCGTAATTGTTACAAGGTTACGCTATCGACGATTCTATGTAAATTCTATCCTACATTTATTCGTTTCATTGATTAAAAACATAATATTGAAAAAATTACTTACATGCGAATCTTCTCGGCCAATTGTTGTCTAAGCGGGCGGGTATAAATCGGTCGGAGCCCGACGATACTTTGGAAATTCTCAACGGCGTATGAAAACTTGTATTCTCGTTGTTCTGTTGTTGTGAAAGACGATCCACAAAACTCTTGTGTGTAAACATTTTAAATTCACTAATAATTTATAAATAAAATTAAAAAATTGCTATATAAGCTTGCGAAGAGAGCGAATATTCAATCATATCTTTTGTGTCCTATAAGGGGTCGATGTCGTACTTCCCAGGGCCGGCAACACTGTACCCCACAGTTATCCGAGACAATATGACAAGGCGACGGTAACATCGTATTACTAATATCTGTTTGGCTTCTATTTTCAATCAATTTAATTTCCAGTATATCAAAAATAAGGTTTGGGAATCAATATTTTGAGCCGGCTAAAATGTTTATTATTTATGTGGTCGGTCTCCCATAACAAATGTATCTGAAATAAAATAAATACATTTGTATTAAAAAATATGTACCAGCAAATAAAATGGTAACAACATTATATCAATATTAATGTTTAATTATATCAACGAATTATTTGAAATAACTCGTATAGCTTTAATGCGTTCGAAGTTAATCAATGTATTTATTATATTGTAAAGGAATAAGAGATTATTAAAGATTCTATTAATTTTTTGTGATGGAATGGGACCTACGGTCAGACACGAGATGTAACACGAAAGGATGGAACGAGAATGCTTGCAGTTGTCAGACGCCGGAGTTACCACTACAAAAATAATACGTCCGTTATTTTGGCCTAAAAAGCGTATATCCCAGCCTAGTCTCTAAATTCAAATAATTTACCAACATTGCCCGAAATTAGAGCATTTTATTTAACAATATTATTTAATAATAATATTTAACTACAAAATGATAAAAAGAAATCTCTATATTTTCTATAAATCTCAAATTTAATAAATATATTAATTGAACTTTTCGATAAGCAATTATTAAATGACTACGAAATAATCGCTAGTTAAATTTGGAAATACGTTTTTTATTTTTATTAAACTGCTAAAAAACAATTCTTTATTTTAATTTTCTTTATTATTTTTAAATAACGCTAAAGTAATGTTACCAATGGTATCAAAAATAAATTATAAATTTATATCTACAACGAAAATATAAAATGAAAAAAATATATTCAAAAATCAATTCAATTTTATATAATGATATAAATAAATGTAATTCAAGAATTTTATGGATATTACCTAAAAAATATATGATATTTTATGCTAAATTTCTTACGTCTTTAATAATAACATTGATATTTTATTTTTAAAGGAATATATCACACATTTACGTGTACATATATATAAAAGAAGTGTTCGAATAATTTAGACTGGTAACACTGATTGTTTGGCAAGTGTCAGTTGTGAGTGACCAGCCTCAAGATGAGTGCTGCGGCAGGTGGAGGCGTAAGCACGGCTATGGATAGCCTGAGCCAGGCGCTCAAGGCCAATATCATCCCCAACCAGGAGTATTTGCTGCAGGTTACCTAGACCCGTAATTTCCTAACCTAAAAATAATTACAATTCCAAAAGACTGGTAGATTCATCTCGGTGTGTTTTATACAATATTAAGAATTAAATAATACAGTTTGTATAATAAACAAGGGCGGCTCGTTAATATACACTGCGGAGCTGCAGCACCCCTAATCAAATTGAAGAAAAAATATTTTCCATATATGTGGCTATATTTTCATTGTGTGTTATGTATACGAAAATTTAAATATAATTTATTTTTTTTGATCTGGTCGGTGTCTACGCAGGCAGTGTTACTCCGCACGATGTAGTGCAAGAGCACTGTCTGCTTGTCAGCACTACCAGCGTCAGGTATTGGACAGATGCGGGCTGGTAGCGGACTCATAGCTTTTTTGAGCCACGTGTCGCTTGTCACTTATTGTATTATTGTTAATATTATATTATTTAATATTTTTACCTCGATTTAATTTTTATATTTTGAATAAAATATGAGCGAAATATACGTTTTTTAATTATAAACATTACGCAGCACCCTCAAATATTTTACCCACCACTGATAATAATAATCCACCTACTAGTAATGAATTAAATATTACCTGTTTATAATTTTTTTATCCAGTTTTATTTTACAATGTTTTTGTAATTTTTACAGTATGAATTGTGCTAAATATGTCATATGACTTCTGTTATTTGTTTTTAATTTTAAATATTTTTTTTAGGGATCTGTATTAGATTCCGCAGTTGAAGTTTTACTACATAGGTTAAGAGGATTGTGTGACAATGTTGATACTGGACCCGAAACATTTAATGATCAAGAGGTTTGCTTCACCCTACATGGATTGACGAAACAGGTAATAGGTTTATATTTTTCTTAATATTTATTTGTCTACATTTTAAAATATATTTCAGTCTGCACCTTTGTCATTGAGAGTACGTAAAGCCATTGAGCACCCAGATATGCCTTTTCAATTGCGATATATCGGTCAACCTGAACTAGGTGATAAGTCGAGACATACAGTGGTACGCTCTAGCATAGATATTGGTTGCAGTGGAATGGTGGTTGAATTTTTAACGGAGTTGGGATGCCGTATTGATTTTGAATATAGCATAAGAGGTAATATATATTTATTATATATAACATTTTTTTATCAAAATATATCCTAACATTTAATAAATTCTACAATGAAATAAATATTCTATATTTATGATTCACTGATTTGAATAATATTTGCTAATATGACAATATTTTCAATAATTTCAAATATTTAATTGAATATATTTCTCTTATAGGTTATATGTTCCGCAAAGGACGTATGAAAATTACTGTCGCTAAAGTGTTTAAAGTGAATACTATGCATACGAAACATACTGGTGAATCATATGAACCAATATCTCAAAGCTATCTAGTTGAATTATCGGTAAGTTTTTTATTTTCATTTATTCAAATTGTTTTTTAATTGATAGTTAGTATTTTTATAAAAAATATGTATTTGTTAAGGTTTTAGCTCCTTCCGGCCAAGATGCTATTGCTGAAGATATGAAGATATTTGCAGATCAACTTCGTCCCCTTGTACAACTTGAAAAAATTGATTATAAAAGACTCGGTCATGTGCCTTAATAAAATTTATATTTATTTTAACATTTGAATATGCAATAATATAAAATTTAATTCCATATTACGCACCGAACACTGCATAGTTTTAAATATATCATATTAATAATAAATATGTGCTAAACAAATTTCTATAAATTTATTTAAGCGTAGTTTATTTTCGGATCTTTCAAACAAATTTTATAGCTATAAAAATATGAAATGAAACCTCATCTAGGTAATATTAATATTAAAAGTTTGGTGTCATTAGTCGTAAAATAACGTTTAATTTCGATTTATCAATATAAATTTAATTTATTATAATAAAAGGTTTGTGTGTTTTATTAATTTATTCATGGATATTACATTTCTTGTATAATAAATAAAATTAATTTATCTTATGAGTTCATATACCATATTTCACATGGATGTTATTTAAAGTCCCGGTATTATATTACAATTTTGACTAGTGTTAAAATATAAATTACCAAACTTTAAAATAAAAAAATTACCAAATTATAAGTTCAACAAACAGATTGAACATTGTAAACAAGCTGATTTATAAAATTAAGCTTATAAATATATTTTAACCTCTTTGATAAGTATGAACCTACATGTACGCCACTATGATTTCCCAGATAAAGTAACGTCTTATTTAAAATAGCATGCTTTCAATTTCAAATAAAATATTATTATTAATTTTTTTTATAAATATTACATAGATTTATCAATAGTATGTACAAAATATTTTCATTTTAAAATGTATGGGATTCAAATCCCAATATTCAATTCGATTGATTTTATTATATTAATCTCTAAAATATAAATAAGAACTATTTACGATTTTTATCGTGTATGGGAAGGTAGTGTATCTCGTAATATTTAAAAAATATAAAAACCAATAAACATGTTGCGTAAACTATCAGAAGAAATAGATTTTTATTGAGTCCGAAGACGAAGAGGTCATAAGAGATCTGGATAATTTGCTTTATCATTTGAATATTCGGAACTCTGAAGAGGCATCTCAACTTACGAGGGACAAACGTCGTCAGAACGAAAATGAGAAGATGGTGATGGTGATTGGCCTTATTAGACTCTAACATGAATACAGGCACAATTGATAATCCTGATATGACATACAGTTTAATGGACTGATTCTGAAAATCTTTCAAGTGGTGTAAGAATTTTTTTCCGACTATTAGACATGATCACACTAAATACATATCTTATTTATCAAGTGAAGACAAGGAAGAAACATTCGCGTACTAAAAAAATTTAGTAATTTTCCACTAAGTATAATTACAATTGAAATATTTTTTTTTTTAAATAAAATTAAATTAATAATTAGTACTCTTATAAGTTAATCCTCCAACGTAAACTATTAATTCAGAGAATTCTTTATTACACTGGCCAGGGGGTATGTAAGTGGAAAAGAGCCGTTTTAAATATATTTATGTAGGTAGGTTGGTGCATTGGAATTAATTAAATTAAAGCCATCCATCCTTTTTTTAATAAATAATTAAATTTCAAACCAACTACTATAATATTGAAAATTAGTTTGATAAAATGACTGATCTATGGTAGTGATAGGTTAATTCTTCGGCGAAAATCTATGAATTCTGGGATTTTTTTATGACACTTGGGGGCGGGAAAGTAACTGTGAGAGACTCATTCCCCTTGCATCACTAGAATCTTTATCATATTTTCATACGGGTGAGTGGCGTTCTGGATTATCTGTCATGCAATCCATCCATGCAGTTAAATAAATATAAAAAATCAACTAAACAAAAGTTTATGTAAGTTATTTTCTTGAAGGAAAATGATTCAGCGATCTCAATAACACAGAATTAGCAAATTATTTATTTGATTGTCTAATTAATTATAAAATTGCCCAAAAAAATTTGGACCGACTTTACTCGATTAGTTTATTGACCGTTCAAATTATTTTATAAGACTGGCCAATTTTTACTGCCACTATAATTTAATTACGGCTTATAAATTATTATAAAGCTAACGCATTTTTAAAACTTTATTTGTAACTGGTCAAACAACTAATTATTATTTTTAATATCCTTTTAATCTGCAAATTTATATTTTCTATATAAAAAATCGCTTCGATCGAATCATTACATTTTTTGATGAAAGTCTTTTCGACGAGCGAGCGAATCGCGCTTTGCGTAGAGTGAACGAACCGTCGGAACGAGTGGCATTCACCGAGCTCGTCAGTCAGTCGCGCTCTCGGCTCTGCGCTCGTTTGTCGCATCGCCTCCTCGCTCTCCCGCCTTTGTCTCGCTCGCTTCGGCCGCAGCCCTCTTCTCTTTCTTCGTACAAATGTCTCATACTTCGCCAGAGATCCCGGGCATATAAGCAACTCGGCTGTTAGTGCGGCCAATCGCTCCCAAGGGAACGAACACGACAAGCAACAGCGACAGGTGACAGGTGAGCGAGGAGGCAGCCCGCAGGTGCAGTTCGTCGGCGCACAGCTCGCCAGTTTAATGAGTAGAGGGAGTGGAGGCCAGCCCGGCTGCCCCGACCCAGCTCGGCGCCAGCTGCAGCTCACGAGGCTCATGACGAGCCGCTTCTATCACCCAGACCACCGCGACACCATTCACAACTTTAACAAGCTCTAACGGCGACACGTCGGCGCGCTCCGCTGCCGGCACCGCACCTCCCCCGCCGCCCCGACATGGCCTGCTCGCGCCCCGCGCCCCTCGCCGCGCCACCGCCGCCCGACACGCTGCTCTCCCGCTGCCAGCTGCCTATCATCGATCTGGCCCACATCGGTCAGTAACAATACACATCCACATACATGTCTCAGAGTCCTCGTCGCAAGTCGGTTACCCTAACTCGACGTTTGCATAACAACAGTAATCTTTTTGCTTAGACGTATGAAATTACATCTTATTCTGACGAGGACTCTACATGATCACATATATAATTGAATATGTACATATAAATATACATTTCGTATTGTATTTAACCAATATCGCACAACTTATTACTAATTATGGATTAAATTATATGTTTCGACACGTTAACAATGTAACAATTCGACTAAATGTTGATGGAACAATAATACATTTGATTGTGTAGTGAATGTTTACAAATTCAACGATGTGCGAGATTGATTGGACGAGGTGTATATTATGAAAACGTTCAGATGTAGATTACACACATTTATTTACTGAATTCTAGCCGTTAGTCATTGTGTTTGCTATATTTTTTTAGTCCGAGTCCAGTCATACGTTATACAATTTTTCAAATTGAATCATTGTCCACTTGGATTCTAAATTCACATTGTTCTGCTAGAGATTAGATAAATTATATGGTATATTCGAAGAAGCACTCATGACAATATAACGAAATCTATAGATTTTTATAGATAAATTTAAGCATTGTCTCCGGCTTTTTTTTGTTGTATATTGATTGAATTTGCACAATTTTGAAAATGTATCGATACGTTAATATTGTTTTGTATCAAAATATATTTCAGGAATATCCATTGTATATGTTTGTATATATATATATACCAGGAAATGGCCAACTTTCATTCGCTTGTGGGTTACTTATTTTTAATTATAGCACTCCCCATTCAACAATTGTAGTGTCAATATTTTTTTAATGCACGATAATTATATTCGCACAATAATAACTCACCAGTTTATTTGTGTAAACATGAAATATGACAGTTATTTTTAATGAAGGTATTTTTTTGCATCATATTTGAGTCGATCGTTTCCTTCTCGCTCATGGCCGCTTTTTCATTTGTTTATGGTCTTCCGTGTGTACCTTTTACTCTGCATTTTCGTCAGTGTGACGTTTTACGAATACGAAAAATTCCGCTTAATTGAGACGCCGGTTAATCGGGCTCAATCGCATTGAAGCCCAATAAAAAAAACGATAGTAATAGAATATACGATTCCGTTTAATAGGGACAGTCGATTTAAAATTTAAATAAATACCTGCAATCCAACATGGTTTTATTGTTAAATAATTATTTATAAGCTTTTTGAGAGAAATGTTAAAAACATAATAATGATCAGAACAATCTGTTATTCTTTTCTGTCCCTTTTCAATTCTTTTTGTTTTCCGAAGACCTCTCCTCCCCTCCAATCTGAATATTTGCATTTTGCTGCTCACGTCGATATGTTTTTTTGTAGAGTAAAAAATATCTTATTGAAGAGACACAAAATATAAGTAAACATGCAAGTGTTTGGAACGAATTAAATCAGAATCTGGTAAATTCTTACATTGCAAGAATGCATAAATAATGCTGTTAATTAAAGAAATAAACTTAGAGACAGCTCGTCTATATACACTGTGGAGTTGCCAGCACCCCCAAGCAAATTGAAAATCAATGTTTATTGGTTATATATTATGTATATGAAAAAATAAATTAAATTTATATTTAGTGTTACGCGGTGTAGAGCAAGTGTGTTGTATGCTCGTCAGCACTACTAGCGCCGTGTATTGAATGGATGCGGGGCGGCAGCGGGGTGGGATAGGGTTTCTCGTCGCTAAGCTCTGTGTTGAGCTGCGATTCGGAGCAGTCCCGCGCCGTCCATACCGAGTCACTTTTGAAATATACTTTTTTTTATTTATTTAATCTTCAGCGGCACCTCCAAATATTATTAACCCTTTGTACTCGAATGCCGCCATAGATGCGACATCGAAGTTTTTCGTATCATTCGAATGCCGCCGCTATGGCGGTATGAAACAAATCAATTACGTATTATTTATAAAATGATTATTTTAGGTTTTTAATATTCACTATATTTATAAACCATTTTAATATTGCACAAAACCAAAATAATAATTTATTAAATAAAACGTGTTGAGGTATTGAGGACTTCAAAAAACTTCGAGCGCAAAAGGTTAAATCTTCACGTTCGATGATTTGAAATTGTTTTTTTCGTAAGAAGTTTGGCTGCCGCTCTAAACCCCTTTTCCGCGAGGTTTGAAGATGGATAAGGCACCAAATACTTTCTTGCGATAATCCTCTCTAAACTCCACATTGAGTTCTTCGTTTGTGCTTAATTCAGCCTAAATGGGCTTCGATCACGCTCTATTTACATCTCTCCCCATTTTTTTTCTCCTTGACATATACCTCCTGCAAGTCGGAATAGAACCTTGGGCTTCCATATACACCACTTTAGGAATCATTGACTCAAATGAATCATGTTAATGTTTAGATATTGATAAGTTATATTGCACTTTGCGGAATGCCACGTTGTTATCGCGTGAGTCGTATCTTTACTGGAAAGACAAATGGAATACGTGAGTGTAACGGAAACAATCAGACGCAATAAAGATTATTCTTCTATGGCTTCTCTCGGCGGGGAAATGTGTCATTAGCGGCGATCGTCTCCATTTTGTTAATCGATGAAAATAAATCGATTGCATTGTAAGAGTACTGTTATCCGTCGAAGAAAAAAAAGGTTGATTGAAGGCCAGTCGGTCTTTGTGTTGCATTCGCGGAACATAAATTTGCATTCACGCTCCATCGTCTTCAAATGAGTTGCCGAAAATTGAAAGAGCGTAACAAAATTTTTCACAAGCATTGCAAAACACGGCTCTTTTTTATGCGCGGCAACACAAACGGGGGGCATTGTGAGAGAGCGCCAAATCGAATTATCTCTAATTGGGTATAGAAATTGAATTTGCACATGTTTAACTCTTTCAACGTGGCCGGTCACAACTATCGAATTTGATTTTTACACGAGATCACGTGCACAGAAGCGATTTGAACCGGTTGGCTTCGGTTCTGGACGTCTTATCATCAGCGAATCGATTCATTAAGAAATAATGTGTTTTCACGGATTGTTCGCCACGATGACGGGACTCGGTCGACCGCGATAACGAAAAGATTTTATCTTCACTCTTACTAGGTTAACCGAAGATGACCTAAACCTCAAAATTGTGCTGACGCGGTTGCGACGACGATACGACGGCGGCTCTGCGAAGGTTGCGGTTGCTGCGCTATCATCATCATCGTCCGAAGAGCGCCGCGAGTTGGCTCTACGCGTTCATAATTGCATAACCAGCCTTCGCCACTGTGGCGCAAATATAATTCGTGTATAAAAATGCACATAATCAACGATTGTGATCCACTCTGCAGCCAGTTCGATTGCCTAATGCCGATGGTGAGTTGCAGTTTTTCATCCGTAGGAAATTGCGTCCATGCTCGTACGCCGTGATGGCTGAAATCGAAAGATCTCTTTATCTCCGTTAATGATATTTGCACGATACGACGTTATCGCAAAATTTCTGCATTGATTCCATATAATGCGTTTATCGACTTGATAATCTGGGAATTACGTAAATGTATAGAGTAAGCTGAGAATAATGCACTTCTAATCTTTATTTATTCATCGATATTAATGTCACCTTTAAAGTAGACGCCATCAGATGTTTTATTACAGGACGATTTAAAAAAATCGAGCATAGCTATAACGCCATCGGCTTTCCCTGTTATTGATCAGTATATACACTGATATCCGTCAGTACACACACTGATCTCCGTCAGTACACACATAGATTTGATAGGCATGATTTTAAAATATGTCTGATACCAAATTCTTTATCCAATCCTCGGAACGCTCAATTTTACTATGGCGTTCATCCCCTTCGGCGATTCTGTCTTTATATATACAATGTTGGCAAAACGCCGTCATGTTTTTTTTCATCTTTGTTAATAGGGAGAAGTGGCAGGCAACATTTTCTATTTTTTCTTCACTATACACACGAAACCTTTTCGACAGCCAACAATAAAGTTAGCATCCAATATGACAACAACAAAAAATACTGACAATTGAACCCTACACAGCCCTAAAAATTCCGAGAGAGAATAATAGAGAATAATAATACAGACCGTGTAAAGATGTCATAAGAATTTATATATTTCCAATAACATTTTTGGACTTCTTTGTGATCAGCGAGAGAAAAAAATGTTGCTATTAACACAAAGAAAAATGTAACTCAAATTTCATAATTTTTACGGAAGAGATATTTTGTAGAATTCCACAGGATCAAAATTTTATGAGCTCTTAGATTTAGGTAAAATTGTACCCGACTAGTTTCATTATGAATAACTTTTTTATTAAGTGTCTCGTCCGTTTTCAATCGTAAGCGATCTACTGGTCCTTGCCTTTCTCCATAAATTTGTATTTTTGGCTAAATGGAATAATTCTCCATCCTCTAAACCCGGCCTCGTTGCTATGTTGCGGAGCCACGACTGTTTCTCCAAATCACAGTTTCCCTTCGACTTTTTCCTCTATTATGTGGGGTCAAAAGGCGATACTTTGGTCCACGAATGATACAGTACTAAATTTTACGTTTTTTACGGTGCCCAGAAACTCTCGCTCCTTGTGAAGACGCGTCCCCTCCATAAAATCTTCACATTCTTCGAAAACACTATATTTCTAACGCTTCCAGCCGTTCGCTACCATGAATAGCTGATGCGTATTAAAAGTCACATTGAAGGAAAAAGACCTTCTACTGATAACAGTCGACAGCAGTTTTGACCTGCTTTTAAAAATTAACAAATAGGAATGGGATATTGTCACTTAATCACCACATTTGCAAATATATTGTTAAAACTCTGAATTTGCGTAGAAAACTAATGAGTTCTGGATGCTCCCATGGAACTCATTCCTATCCATATGAGTTTTAGACAAGAACCACATGTCGCTAGCGTATGCAGTTAGTAAACAGTCGACACGCCAGTGTGTCGTTAACGGTTAAAGCGCAAAAAATAACAACGGAACTGACGCGAAATACGCATTGATCTATTTATTGCTTGGCTTGGAAATTTGACATATAGTCGTGACTAAGGTGAACATTTATTTTTCAACCCAGAACAGGACATTTATAAATTTTTAGGACTAATTTTAACATTTATTTCGCGCTTTTGCTTAGTCTTATATTTAAGTTAAAAAAGTTGAATATATACATAACTCATAAAGTATATACAATTTTCCCAGAAATATTCCCAGTGTCACATTCTGTCACTTTTTCTAGTCTAATGTATTTGGAAATGATTGAATACTCATTAAATACTTCTGTTTCTTGTTTAGAATTAATGAATCCTTTACATCCAAATCATTCATTACACTTTTATATTTTTTTACATTTAGCACATTAAAATCTTTTTAATTCTTCAAAGAACAGTCCACTGCTCCAAATATTATTTGCTTACTTTATAGAAATCAGCAGCTGTATTTTTCATATATTCTTCGTCAACACCACTACAGCTACTCTCTTGCAATTTCGCCATTAAAGGATAAATTGTCTTTGATTTCATTTATTCCGTCCTTTTTTTTTTAAATGGTTACCATGGTTTAGACTCTTTCTGAAAACGGGACATTTCGGCGTTCCAAAGCACAAAAACATAGGACAACGGCTGAAAATCAGTCCCGTTCAAAACGGTACGTATGGTCAGCTTTAGTCATGACTCTTTGCCGATTAGAATTGAAACTGTTCACATGTTATACGCATCCGGCGCTTCTAATTAACACATGTACGGTACGTTCCATATCTCCCGAGTGTCACAGTACGTCTTCATCCAATAAAAATCGTCTGACGAAATGTGACAGACGGGAGACACCATCTCGACAGAGACGGACGTGCGTGTTTATTTATTAATCGCTGCTCTAAAAACGCTGTATACGCTTGGCAACGGCGCCGCCCAGTAATGACTCGAATAAGAAAGAATGATTAATTTTAAAAAGCAATGACCCAGTAAAATGGTTTATAATTTCACTTTCGACCGGCGCGTGACGAAAGTGCCGCCGACTATAACTCTCGGTATTGTTCGACGATCAATACCGAGACCAGAGACACAGTGCACTTGTGCACATAAGCGCAGTCAATATTTGTCGCTTCGAGGATGTGCCGATTTGGTCAAATGTGTTATGCTTTCAAGGCTGCTGTGTCGGTCGCACTTTCTCTGCAGAGTTACGCCTTTGTCCGGTCTCAACCTTGCGGCCGCGGCTTTCGCCGTAATCTTCGATAAACCTTATCTCTTCATTGTTTGATGAAGCGCATTTTTATCCAGGTAGAATCTCGGCATATAACGGCTTCGTCGGTTGCGTCACCGTTCCAATTCCGCGGTACTATGCAGTTTTAGAAACTGGCTGGCAACGCCGGCCCTTCTGTATCGGGAGTGCTCGCTCGCTCGCTAGAAAGCTGGACCTAAAGATAGACGCCATCGAGCCCGGTCCTAATGCAAGGTTTGAGAAGCGGCGGTTCTATTTGCAATATTGCATATGGAACTGCACTCGATGCGCTGCACTTTCGCCCGAGGATCGTCAATCCGATCGCGTCGGTTTTTAATTGACGTATTTTTCAAGAGTAGGAAACAGCAGCCGACATCAAGGTTCGCATTTCAATCAGGCTACAACACAATGGGTTAAGAGTTGAATTAACCTCAGACACGTCAATTGATATGCTTTGAACCCGAGGTCGCGTATAATTTAATCGATGCGATCAAAAATTTGCAATGCAATAATTGACAGACAGCAATTGCAATTTAAATTGCTCGATCCAATTTCGATATCTATACGATAAAGTATTCTCAACCTTTTTCCTCGTTGGATCTGTATTGAATCTCGCATAATATTTAAATGAGGAAAAACTTTACACGTACGCTAATGCAACGAACAACGACAGAGATTCGCGGTATTTCCATCGGCGGTTATGGTGCAATGAAGTGTGTATCTCTAGCTATGTTGTCACAGCTTCTTCTGGCCGTTTCTATCTCAATTCCATTCCATTCGGGTAGATCCCAGACCGCAGTGACTTGAAACTCGTTTGGATGGAAGCAATGCCCTAAATACAGCGTATGTTTCTAGCTTCTGTCGTTTGCGAGCACATCGTTAGATGGCCAGATCAGAGAAGGATCTCGTCTTTTGATCGTGCTAGCGATTTAACGCCAACTGGCAGTATTCAGACACTAACTCCCAATGAAAGAGAAAGCTCAGCTAACGATGGTCATGTGAAGAATGATCAAAATGGTCGATTTCAATCCATTTAGTACGCGTTGAATTTTAAATAGATTAAATCAGGGTTTCTTTGCCATTCTTCGCGTGCTCGTCGTTGTTGAGGTTTCCTCCGACATTTCGGAGCAAACCAAGATCAACATTAGTTGGCTACGTAATCCAGGTGCAGGTCGACCCACTAGCCTTACGGGGGGGCAGGCCCCTCTTTGGGCCGGTAGGCCAACATTGCACGCCTTAGCGATAGTCTAAAACAGCCACCGGGTGCGGCATTGCTTCCATCCTACCGAGTTTCCTCGTTGCCGCTACGGCCTGGGAACTGAAAGGACGAGGCGAGTTTGTAGGAGGCGGTAATGTGATGGGAAACGGCTCAAGGAACTATCCCGGCATTTGCCTTTGAATGGCTAGGGAGCCGGGTCAACCTAGCCCGGGATAGTCGCATCTCTACACCAATTACTGGTGACAGAGATACAAAAAGTGTTTCTACCTATCTCTACGGGGTTATTCCAAAGCGTGCGTTTCTACAGACCTTGACGTGATTAATTCTAAGCATGCTATAAGTCCTAAGAGATTATTAGCTAGTCAACAGATTAGTGTTCTCCCTCCCAGGGTAAACTGACTCTGTGGTGAGGAATCCAACAGAGACCAGATTCATTTATGCATATGAAAACAATTATATTTTTTGATGGAAACTCAAGAAGAGAATTTAATTCAAATATTCAAGATTATTTGAAAATCTATTATCAGGCTATGGCAAAGTAAGAATGCAATTGGCTTGAGAAGATACAATAATAAAACTGTGATTTATTTAAGCTCGCACTGGGCTTCACATGAATACGCACGTGAGCGCGGATATTGGAACGCTTCTGATTGACGCGTATTCGCGTTAACGCTAATGAAATGGTAAAAGGCCGATTCGTTTTAACCGAATATGAAAATTTTATCAAAATAATAATATTTACTTTGGCAACCCACCCTATTTAATATTTGGCAACCCTGTTTCGCGGCCATTGAATATTTTTTTGCAAAAAGGAGGTCGCGACTCGGCTTAGCGTATAATAATATTTTCCAAAATAATAATAAAATTATTTGGTGCCAACCTATTTAATATTTGGCAACCCACTGTTTCATGACCGTGAATATTTTTTGCAAAAAGGAGGTCGCGACTCGGCTTAGCGTATAATAATATTTTCAAAATAATAATATTTTCAAAATAATAATAAATTATTTAATTTGACAACCCTGGTTAATATTTGGCAATCCTGTTTCGCGGCCATTGAATATTTTTGCAGAGTGCGACTCGGCAGCTGATATAATAATATTTTCAAAATAAAAAATAAATTATTTAATTTGACAACCCTGTTTAATATTTGGCAACCCTGTTTCGCGGCCATTGAATATTTTTTTCCTGGGTAATATTTGGCAACCCTGTTTCGCAGCCATTGAATATTTTTTGCAAAAAGGAGGTCGTGACTCGGCTTAGCGTATAATAATATTGTCAAAATAAAAAATAAATTATTTAATTTAACAACCCTTGCGGCCATTGAATAATTTTTTTATATTAATTATTTTTAATTATATTTTTTTGCAAAAAGGAATCCGTGGCTCGATATTAACGCGCATGTATCCTGCCCGCTAACCTGCTAACTCTGCTGCTCCTCCCTGCCACAGACATAAGCTGCTCTGACTAAGGAGAGGCTCTCGCCCGTCAACAATGCCCTAGCTCTATACTAAGCCTGCATAGCTCGCGGGCTGCCCCGCGCCAGCCAGGACTGGGCTAGGCGGAGGTAGGGTGCGATCGTGTGATCACCCGACCAGCGGTACGCCGGCCCTAAGAGGGGCCTGCCCCTCCGGTAGGCTAGTGGATCAACCTGCACCTGGATTACGTAGCCAACTAATGTTGTTCTTGGCGTGCTCCGAAATGGCGGAGGAACCTCCAACAACGACGAGCATGCGAAGAATGGCAAAGTAAAAGCCATACGCAATCATCATCATCATCATACAGACGAAATACAAAGGTGCCGATGAGAAGAAATTTATAATAAACAAAGATCTTAAACGTCTCCCCCAATCGGACTAAAATCACAAAACCTCGGCGACCCTCGGGCCACCTAAACCCGCAACCCACTAGCATTAGAGTTTGATAATGCTTCTAATATGTCCGGGAACTATACGGGTTGGCAAACATAGATCAAAATTGAATTTTATTCCACATATTAATCGTTCCTTAAATTTAATTGGTAATTCAGTATTATTTGTTTGGGCAGAATTTATTCATATTTTTTTTATGCGTCAATCCTTTGCTCGATAATTTTTACCAGAAACTTGTAAACGAAATATGTAAACGTTTTGTCGCAGTGTAAAAGGTTTCTATATGAAATCCTCGACAAGAGCGTAGACTGTAGCGGAGAAGACTTTGCTTTTAAAGAAATTTGACAAATATTGCTATAATGCTACTAATAAATCGCTGCAATCGGTGAATTACAAACTATTAAAGGATCTATCCTCCTGAAGACGATAAAAAAAATTATCAATAATTTCAGAGAAAAAGGGGCAGACGGACAAATTCACAGACAACAGAAGAGAAAAAATAAATTTTAATGGCGTTAATTTTCTCAGTTAAAAGATATTAATCTTTATCTCTATTATGTAGAAGCAGATGTGTTACATAATATGAATTATGAAGATCTGATCGCTGGGGCACCAAAATTAGTTAGTGTTTAGGGCATCTAAGAGTCTCAATACGGTCCCGATCGAACCTTACAAACCATTTTTGCGCTACATGATCACATATTGCCAATTTATTTGCTATTCTTACCCTTACGCTTAATGTAACAACGTGTAAAATAACGTATATCGAGCCAATGACATTTAAAATAAAATCAATAATGCAGGCTAGATATATTGGGTTGATGCACAAGTTATGACCGTTTTTTACATATACAATTAACGATTTTTTTTAGATTTGTATTATTTATTTTATCAATTATATAACTTCCATCCGTTCTTATAATCTTCTCCCATCTTTCTATCAACTTATTAATACCATTAGTGTAAAATTCCGTGGATTTTGATGCGAAAAATGTAGTAATGGATGTTTTTACCTGCTCTTTTGTATCAAATTTTTTATCATTTAAAAAATGTTGCAGTGATCGGAATAAATGAAAATCGGTCTTTTGGGCATTGCTGGCATTGGACGTACATCTTCTACCATGTTGGTATCGGATTTTACCCTCTCAACTGTGTCCAGGCAAGTAGGAGGGGGTTTGCCTCGGTATTCGTTTGTTCTCTTCTTTAAAAGGGGTCTATGTAGAGAAAAGGTTGGGAACCTCTAGTTTACATACTACTGCGGCGCATGCTAGCGTCTCACCGGTGAGTCGCGTTTTTCATTGACAATAAAGTTATTTTTTGCTTCTAAAGCTGGCTTGTAGCGCTTGGCTGAAGCGCAATGAAATATCGTTGTTCAGTAGTCAAAAATATTAAAAATCTTTCTTCGTTATACACCTTTTTTATACGGTGGATACGTTCAATAAAAAACCGTGTAAAAATGTATATATATATATATAAAAGCTCCCATTTTTTTCAAACATAGGGACGCAATAACGCGCGAAATTGAAAATATGAAATATAAATATTTCTGGGAATCATGTTTGAACCAATAACTCATGTAAAAACATGTATTCATTATTTTTTTCGGATCGTGTTATTTCAAAATCGTGTAACAAAAGAGTTGAGTGTACTTTAAAATTCATTGGTTTCAAGAATTAAATCATTTAAGTATGTTTTTTAATTAATTAATGTTTTTGATAAATAATGCGTCACATTATCACTGGGTTTTTTTTCCTCTTAACCTTTTCCACTATGACCATTTTTTCTCAAAAGTAATCAGTCGCTCTGATTAAAAACTTATGATGAAGTTGTAGAAAAATATATTAGGCAAACGAGTTGGGGTCAAATATTTGATTTATTATATTTAATGTGCTTCGAACTGTTATTTTTTCGTTCCTAGAAAATATAACGTTTTTTGTTTTCGGTTCAGTTCCGCTTCGAAGCACCGGTTTATACAACGGATGAAAAATTGCATACGTTCTTGCCATAATTAATTATAATGAATAAATAAGTATTATTATTTATGGCTGTATGTCGTGCCGAGCATATTTTTTTTAAAATTGATTTATTTAAATAACTGCAATCAGCAATTGTGCTGTGATTAGTTTTTTACTTAGAAACATGACGTGAGTCTCGTGTCGTTTTTTATCGGGAAAAATTGGTAAATCTAGTAGGTAAGCTAAATAGTTGTATGTCCAATCTCTTGCACGTATATGTTCGCCCGTATAAGTATCATAATTTTCTTAAAAATAAGTTGAAATCGTCAGAAGCAGTTGATAGTTTCGGTCTAGGAATTCGAAAAAAAATACCGAGTACATAAGTCATAAACATAAAAAAGCATGAAAACGCATTCGTATATTGACGTCATATGCACGAGATAGCATAATCTAACTTAATAACTCATTTTAGATTTAATAATAAATAGGATTTGTCAAAATTTGTACGTCTGATGTATCTTAACGAGATTTATCTAGCAATAAGATAGGGTGTATTGTATCGATTTTATTGAGTATTCAATAATATTTTGATTGAGGAGATTATCGACTGTTGAAAATATTAAATATTATTAATTGCACAATGCCAAATTTTGATTGTATCGACTGTTTATTGTGATAAGTCGTCGATAACAATGTCGTCAATCTGGCTTAGCGAAATGTTAAATTAGTCGTTTAGCAGTAATCCGTCATTTTTGACATTTTTTTTTAATCTAGCGCGATATAAATGAGTCAAAAAATATGATCGTATTATATTTTCGGTGACGCTGTATCACCGTTTGTCGTCATTTCTATTTATGCGCCGGGGATTTGCGGAAGTTTCGCGTCGTTTGCGCGAATTTTGAAATTTTCGCATACGTTTTTGGGCAATTGCCGCAATTTTTAACACGGCGATTGGCGGCGTCGAGTGAAAGTCGACGGTCGTTACCGTATTTGTGTAACGTTTTCCTGCAATTGGATGCTGCGCGCGAAAATCTCACGTCCTCGAAACCGTGGAAACGTGGACGCGAGTTCTTTTGCGTTATGTCGGCCGAAGACGTCATCGGTCTTCCGCGAAACGTCGGCGTTTTTATCGCGTCGCGGTCGTTGGTTCGGGGTAAACCCCCGGACTCTTTGTTTACGCATTAGCCTCAGCTAATCGACGACCTCTCCGAAGAGAGGTCGATTCATCGATCTTCCTGCACGCGCCCGATTGTATAATTGTGATGTTCTAGAGGTCGTCCGCGGCTCGGCTAACCTTCCCCGCTCAGTTGTTGATTGGTGTCCGATCACAGTTGCTTTGCAGATTCGAGGGTATTGCTCTGGTCGCCTTGGCGCCCACGGCCGCCTTCCCCGGTCGGCTCCTCGTTCATTCCCCTTTTCCTTGTAACGCTTTTTTTTTGTGTCAACGACTTCATTTCGGTGCCCGACACACTTATCGACGATGGATCATTGCCTGACTGATTTGCTCTGCACTTTTCGCAATTCGACGGTGAGGATCGGGTCCATGACCCAATGAAAAAGCATACAGGCCATCAGACGAACGATAAATAATGAATTATCGCATCAAAAAACGTCGAAGGAAGAGGTCTAGCCGTGCGCAGACATGTTAGAGTATATATATTTCCAGTGGTAGCCAATTTTTTTTATTTTTTAACGGGGTTTCGAACTGCAACTAAACCGAAAACTGGAAAAACGCTTGAAAATTTAACTAATTTTAGGAAAGAAAGCTGTACTCGAGACTCTCTTGACTCGAATAACTCTTTTAATATAAATCCTACATGTCATAAACTTTTTATATTTGTCTAAAAAAGTCTAAAGAATAAATATCCTAAATTATCATTGAATTTTATTGTCTGCGATTGCGAAAAAAAAAAAACAACAATATTCGTTGCTGTTGCTACGTGCGCGATGTTTTTTCTCGCTCGCATCCGGTACGATTTGCCAAGTTATCCAAAATATCGACCATATTATGAAGCATATCGTGAATAACTATTTTTATTATTAGAATAATCAATTTTTAAAGAAAATGTTAAGATGATGAATACATCAATATCGACTTGAAATACTTGGGGGTTTCTAACAGACCCCCTTCAGACTTTATGGTTGTTTTCGAGCCGCCGTGACTGATTGGTTAAATAAATTCATATGCATAATGTTCTAAATTATTGTAGAAAATATTTTTTTATTCAAATTTAAAACTGAAAAACGATATTAACCGTTATTTTATTTTCCCCGGAACCGAAGAGATATTTTAATTGAACCGTAACCGAAAACAATAACGGTTCGTATGCATCATATAACTCGAGCGTCTTCTCTAACCTCTTACGTTCATGGTTGTGGTTGGAAAGTAGGGATAGAGGTAGGATCTGCTTCGCTTAAGAGAGGAAAAAGAATAATTCAAACACGCAACTATGTTAAATGTTATACTCAAACATGCGACCTTGTTTTGCTCTTGATCAATTCCATGGATAAAATGGTTGTTCACATCTGTATGTCGTTACAAAAACGACGTAGACAATTTTCTTAGTTCCGAGAAATGTTCACAGGGCAATGAACGGCAGAAATTAATCATGTCTGAAGCATTTTGATCTGAAAAAAGATCATTAAATTTCTAATACTAAAATTGTTTTTAAATCAAGAGGTCCATTTGTATATTATTATGCAAGTAGGAATGGATTTTAATAAATGCGAGCATATAGTTTTTTTATGGCTAAATCATGAAAACGACTTTCAAATGACACTCGCAATAACTTCAATTGTTATCCATCATTCACAGCACATTCATTCTGCTCTTTCGAGTGTGTAAATTGTAGGAAATAATTTATTCATGTTTTGTAATAATATGGTTCTCTAAAAAAAATCAAGCCTAGTTGTAGTGCCATTGGCTTTACATATCACTGACGGCGCTCCGTCAGTACACGCACTGATGAGTTTAATATAATCTGATTTTATTATACAAATTACAATTATATCTGATCCACTTTTTAAACCTTGCAATGACTCCAGACTAGCTGAAATGCGCCATTTTTAATCATTCAATGGAGTATAAATTGGCCTTCCCTGATATATTTCGTCACGTGCTCAGCGCAAAATGTCTGCACTGATTCCATATAATGCGTTTATTGTCTTGATAATCTAGGAATTGCGTAAATATATAAAAAGCTGAGAATAATGCACCTCTAATCTTTATTTATTCATCAATATTAATTTTGTAACCTTCAAAGTAATCGCCATTTTAGTACAGGATGATTTAAAAAAAAATCAAGCAAAGTTATAGTGCTATTGGCTTTCCCTGTCATTGATGGCGCTCCGTCAGTATACACACTGATGTTCATCAGTACACACACTGATCTCCGTCAGTACATACATATATTTGATAGGCATGATTTTACTGTTTCAAATATGTCTGATCCTCTTGTTTTACCATGCAATGACTCCAGGCTGACTAGCTGAAATGCGCCATAGGTTGGCCTTCTCTGGAAAATTTCGTCACGTGCTCGGGTCGTGCGCGTTTCGATTCATTTTGCGACTTATCGAAAATTAAACATTTCCCGCACACTTGTAACGCAGTTTTTTTCTCAAATATTATATCAACTATCTTAATTATCGCCACTTAACGTTATTATTACAAACAAAGAATCCGGATATATCTGGCTCCGAACTCGTTTCCGAATCGTTTTGGGATTTTTTTTTTGGTAAATTTCGTGACGTAACGATCGATTAACTCGAAATTTTCGCGTCGCTTCTAAATAAATTTGTTAACTCTGATTTTATAAAAATAGTTTTCTAGACCTTGAACAATGTTAAGAGAAAAAAAATCGTATAATATTTGCGGAGTTACCTCTTGGCAACAGATCGGCGCCTGGCTAATTTTACGTCTTTCGAATCTTAGCGACTTACCTTTTGGATGTAGTAATCCGCCGAGCGATAAAATCAATTAAAATATAATATATTTATTCAGCTGAAACGGAATCATAGCCATAAATTTAAGTTATCGTCTCGCATTTCATATTTATACAGCGGACAAATAATTGCGGGCAATAAATTTCCACAATAACGTATTTGTTTGTTTGTTCGTTGCAGGGACGGAAACATGTCCGATGAAATCGGTGGTCCGCCGAGTCGGGACACAGTTGCACAAGGCCCTCAGCGAGAAAGGTCTCGCACTGCTCGTCAATCACGGCATCAGCGAAGATAAGGTATGATCGCATCGTACGTTTAATGCGTTATCCTCGATTTAATCTTGTCTCCCTTTCAGTTGAAAGCCGGATATGGATGTTTGGATGATTTTTGCGCATTGCCGGTCGACACCCAGACCCGGTTCTTGAGACGTCCGTCCACTAATCATGGATATATCAAACCCGGTATGGAGAGATTCGACGGAAAGACGATGGTGCGTATCTCACGTTGATAAATATGATTGCGTCGATGGATTGCGTTAATCTCTTTTATATTTTACAGGAGCTACGGCATACGTTTAACATTACCACTCTGCGCGAATCCGAATTGCCCGAAGAGGAATTGATCCCGGAGTTTTGTCAGAAGGTCGGCACGCTCGCTGGCGATTTTACTAACCTCAGTTGCTTACTGCTGAAAGCGTTAGCCGTCGCTCTCGGTAAGTTTTGTTTTCATTTTTTTTTCTTCGGTTTTTATATTCGGTTTAATTGTTGTCTTCCGTTTACAGAATTGTCACCAACTTATTTCATCGAGCGTCATTCGTCGATGATGACCGGTCGCAATGAGAACCAGACCGCTCTCCGTCTATTGTATTATCCACCGATACCGCCTAGAGATGAACCGATCGTGCCCGTCTGCGGCAGTATGTATCCGCCCGAGTCGTGCAGCGGAGATTATAGCAGATGCGGTGCTCACTGCGATTATGGAACTTTCACCTTGCTAGCCCAGGACTGTGAAGGTGGATTAGAGGTATTAATAATGAAATCGCAGCTAAAAAAATATTACATTTTACAGCCGTGTGCATAAAAATGCCATTGAATTATGGATTTCCGCTTAGAACTTAGTTCTGATCTGTTTTGAAACTGTGCGGGAATGACTGGAAACATAGGTTGATGATGTTAACCTTCAAAAAATCCAGCTCTTTAAAAAATGGAGAGCTATTATAGGTTTAAACGAGACTGACAGGCTTAATTATTTTCATTACCTTTCAAACCCCAAGTTTTTGATTTTTCTCAAATAACTCTTTTAATATAAATTCCACATGTCACAAACTTTTTGTATTTGTCGTAAAAAGTCTTAAGAATACATATTATAAATAATCATTATCTTTTATTGTCTACAATTACGAAAAAAAAATAAAAACAACAATATTCGCTTCTTTTGCCATGGGTGCGATGTTTTTTCTCGCTCGCATTTGGCATCATGTGCCAAGTACGAGTGACACGTGCTGAGAGACATCACCGAGAGTGTTGTTGTTTACTCATCATATTTATTGGTAGAAAAATCCAAAATATAGACCAAATTATGAAGCATAATTATTTTTATTCTTAGAATAATCCATTTTAAAAAAAGAATGTTAAGATATTGATGAAGATAGATAGATAGAAGACATGAATATCTTTACCTGAAAAGCTTGGGGCCTCTGCGATACCCCCTTCGTACGACGCGGTTGTTTTTGAGGCGCTGGATTAAATAAAAACTTTTTTTATGCGGTTAATAAGGATACATACATACAGCTACATTTAGTTCCTTTTATTCAGATTAATCTCTTGAAGAGAAAGGATCTAGCGATTTTATTTCCCTATTGCCTTATTTTTGAAAAGTCAAAGGTTTTACTACTTTTTAGTTGCCTCTCGTACTTGAGATTTCTCCTCTCAGCTGTGATACTAATTTGTCGCGGTGATATTTTAGTCTGGCTATACAGATTTACGCCGCATTTTCCTTCCAACAAAAGCTGCCAGAATTTAATCAAAATCTTTAATCAAATCGCTGCTAGGTAAATACGTCAATGTTGGTTTCGAAATTTTTACCCTTAATTATAAAATATGATTTTTAGCGCAATAAATAAAGCTGACAACAAGAAAGTAACTTACAGAGACGTTTCCTTAACCGTGTCTAACAAACTGAAGAGTGCGAAAACAATGGATTTCTTTCGGGATGACCGATGATGAGCCAGTGTAGTTTTTTCAACTTTAATACTAATTGCTTTTTCTTATTAAAATTTATACAGTGATCTAAGGATATTTTCAAATATTTAACTGAGTCTGTTAAGAGAACAGGACAGTTTCTCTTTTTTAGTGCAAAAGTTATATGGACTGACTTATCTTCCCCATCACATTGTATATAATCCTAAAATCGTCCGTTACAATTGGTATCTTCGTATCAAACAATATGGGGAAAGACTCGCATTGTATCCTATTAACCCTTTGGATGCCACAATGTTTTTAAGAACTCTCCACATTGGCGTGATTCGGACATAAAAAAATAATAGAGTAAAATGTGTCCTATAATTTGTAAACAGTGTGATGCGTTTCCACAAATATTCCGTTTCCGTCGTTATTGTTTGCAGGAGTTCATTGTTATCAAAGACGGCAGAAAGTATATTTTGTGTATACGTGCATACACTAAATATGTTTTTTTGGATGGGGCACATTTTTTTTTAATGAAATCCCTATTATCGAGTACGATATAGTAATTATATACTGGCTAGCCAGGGAGAGGAAACATTTTTGCGTTCAAATAGGGCTGTATAATTCGCAAAATGACAACCAGCTGCGGTTTATTAGTGGACGGTCACTTCGTCACACGCTTTTTATTCATATTATGTAATTTGATGCATATTTTTTCATATAGCGCATAAAAAAAATCGTATATAAAAAGCGTGTACAAAAATAGGTTTATGTAAAAATTACAGTAAAAATTTTTATTGTTTATTATGATGTGGGAGAACTGGTGTTCCTTTACAATTATACAAATAGAAAAAATATAAAAATAATGTTCAGAGGAATTCGATTGCTTCATTGAAATAGCATCTCTCACACACTAAAAAAACTTGTAAGCTCTATGCCAAACCAAATAAAGGTTGCTATAAAAACAAATGGCGGTATCGCGAAATAATAATTTTATTACAAGATGCCAATAAATAGTTTTGTTGTTAAATACAATTGGAAGAAGATGGCGTTTTGTTAAAAAAATCCGTTCAAGCAATGATAACGATAAAAATTAACACCCCATAATTTTTTTTCTACAGACATGTGACGAAAGATCTCCCGTGTATTAAAAAAAAATATCTGTTCTTTTTGCTTACAAAGTAATAACACTATGGTGGCCACTCAAATTACCTAAAACTTGCTCTAGGGGCCGACGATTTACCTTTATAATTGATAACGTATTTATATGATGTATTTAGTGACGTATTTAATGTGAAATTCATTCTCGTTATTTGTGATAAACCATAACACAGATTTCAAATAACGTTTAAGAAAAAATCCAGCATTCGATACAACCACATATGAGTATTATATTACCTATTTGAATTTTGCAATTTTGTGCTCGACTAAAGCGTTAAAAAAAAAAGAATTGTGAATAAACAAGAAACTTTATGGATATCTTATCGGATAAAAATTGTTAACGAAAACATATGCATCATGCGGTAATCAATGATCGAACCCGTGATGATGCAACATATGCATCAGCGGCCACCACAGTGTTAATATTTTTTATTATTATTATAGGTGAAATTACCATGCAGTGACACTTGGCAAAGAGTCGGACATTTACCGGGAGCCTTATTGGTGAACACCGGTGAACTATTGGCTACTTGGACTAAAGATCGCTACCCAGCACTGGTTAGACTCATCATACATGTTTTTATGCATACATGAGTAATGTAATGGATTTTTTATCAATTTTTTTGTTTGCTTTTAGCTCCATCGTGTTGTGGTACCCGAACAATCTTATGCACGCGCCCGCGGTAGACATTCTATCGCATTCTTTTGTCATCCGAACGATCGCGTGGTGTTGGATCCGCTTCCGGTTCCCGAGCCACCGATCATTCAACCCACGTGCGAGATGGCCGGACGCAAAGGACTGCAAAACAGAGTCGTCAACGCCTACCATCATATTCAGAAGAGATTCAGGGAGACTTACGCATGACTCCGGCACAATATCGATTTCATATAACGCCACTAATGCCACTAACCTTTTATAATCTCTCGATTGATTGATTGATTATTCGGTTTAAATTAAAATGAAATTCATCATCGGCATAAAAGAAGCTCCAGACAAACCGTTTATGAAGAGAGTATGAAAGGTTGTTCATTTTTTACGACAAGTTTTTTTCATCGGGTTATATGAAATTAAGTAATTATCTTGCCTCGGGTTATCGGTGTTTAATTTTTCTTAACCATAATTGCATTTTTTCTGTCTATTTTTTGCCATGCGTTATTTTTGGAGGACGCAATATGAGACATTCGATATCGACTCGCATTTTCAAACCCACAATGGGAGATGACTCTTGATTTTGTTACTATTATTACCTGTATAATTCTTAATCCCTTCCTGTCGACGTAATATTAGAAAATACTTGATCCACTGCTTAATCTTAACCGTATATATTTACTTAAGAAGACATTTGTAGCATTCCATTTGGTTTGATTGTGTTTCGAATATCATATAATTATACAAGGTAAAATTGACTGATTGTAGTGAATTAGATTTTTAATTAAAATTTACAATGAAAATTTGACACGCACACTAGACGTGTTCGTAAATGATTTTAAATAATTATACATTTTTTTTATATCAATTGATGATTAATTAAGAATATTTTAATTGTAATTTACCAATACCGGAAAATTTGACTGAATGCATCGGCCCCAAACATGTTTTGCCGTTGTTTAATTAATCTATCGGTTCTACTTACTTTTTAGTTTTTCATAAATTTGTATACTTAAAAATATCCGTGCTTAATTTACAAAAAAAAAATTTAAAAGAACGATTAACGTTCTAATTGATTTACTTAATTTTGAAAATTGTGTTTTATTCATTTAATAATTTGATTTTACTTATATTTTTTTCCCTTAAACTATGTACTTACAACCAAAATAAACAATGCCCAATACAATAATTATTAATATTTTTATTTACCTTGTATATCTTCCTAAATATTATTTATCCACAGAGTATTCTAAATGAAAATGGTTGATGGAAAATAAAAATAGAAAGACAGCCACAGAAACTGACTAAAATCAGTATAAAAAATAAAACAACCCCTTTTCTTGAACCGTGTTATTTCAAAACGGTGCAAACAGAAAATTGGATGTGGCGGTATCTTCTAACTATCGTTTCCACTCTCTGTCCACTTTTAGTCATATCTATGATCATTATATATTTTTATAAATTTATGAAAAGAGATATCCATTGGGAAAATTAATAAGAAATATCTATAGGGTTTAATCTGTATCCGACTTGGTTTAAGTTATTTGCTAAAAAAATTTTTGGGCTAATACGTGTGGCCGATGCAGTTGAAACACTAAAACAATAAAATTAAGTACATTTTTCAGGGCCCGAAGTATCCACTTCTTTTGACCATTGATTAGCGAGGCAAAAATAAGCTGTCATAGTTGCATAGCATTCACATTGAAAGAGCCACAATTGTTTCGACTCATCAGAAAGAGAAAACCACAAGAATCTAATAGATTGCCTATGTCCGGAAACGGATATGTCATGTAAAAATAATTAGTTTTTCTGAATTCATTTGGTGTATTTACAAAATAACCTTAAAATCGGAGTTGCTCAGACATTTTCAATTACGGACTGCAGAGTCATTATGACTTAACAGTGGGCCGTCAAAAAAATATGAAAGACTATCATCGAAGACAAATATTATAATATATATGTTTTAAATTAGAATTTAATTTTTTGTAGTTTAGAAAGTGGACGTAATTTCTTGACTTTAATTAAGTTAGAAAAGGCTTAAACTTGTATTAATAACACAAAATATGGCTATAGAGTTGAGGATAATCAATTGTTCTTTCCCTGAAGTCATGTTTCCAGGTCGCCAGCCACAAGATTTTGTGCTGAATATAAATATGTGTACACCTATCCTTCGATTTACACGGAACTTTTTTTACACGTTTTTGCTTTTACACGGTTTTTAAAAAAAAAGTTGAAAATAAATGTTGAAAATAATCAATAATAATAATTTTA
>JAGXCT010037021.1:152929-178586 GCA_022495035.1 Philopotamus ludificatus
ATAATTGTAATAATATTATTGGCAAATAATCTTAATAAAACTATAAAATATTTTTTTTTAGGCGGAGGGCGGGAATTAATTATTTTAGATTTAGGGGGCCGTGACATGAAAGTAATTGGGAAGCACTGATATAAAGCATGTTGTACAATAAAAATGACACTAATCATCAACCGTGTTGTATAAACCTGTTATACAAGGTCAAGGTGTATATGAAAAAACGAAATAAAATCACAAAATATGAAAAAAAAGTAAGAAATTTGAAGATTTTTTGCAGTCAGTTTGCCTGCATTTCCAAATCTATTTTATTACCACATTACACATAAGTTATTGCGTCAGCTAAATTACATTACATATGTATTGCAGTGTATATCAGTGATAGTGAACCTTTTTGAGAAGTGGTACAAATTTTTGTTTATTTTTTTTTATACTGTCTCGTGAGTCATTGGTGTCACTTGGAAAGGAGGAGGAGGGTTATGGAATTCTCATTTCCAAATTTTTAATGAATATATAATGTTTCGTCATAAATATTTTATTGCTTTCAAACACCATTAATACAATTGATCCATTTCTTGAAGTGTTCTATACCGTTGATTGAAATGCTGAGTGATGGATGTCACATAAAAAACATTAAATCATTTAATTAATTTGTATAAAAGCTATTAGATTTTTTATTCTATATACACATCGCCTAATTTATCGCATAGTTTGTGCATCCCTGCTTTAAATACATTACATACAAAACAAATATATAAAGTTTTTTTTTTTCCAGTCTATAAAGAATGTTTTAACCGTCACTTTGTTCCAAGACCCAATATCTTTATTCATACAGAATTGCTTTAAAAATTTACACAATAAAATTAACGTTAGACCAGTTTAAATGTTTGTGGACTCGCAATTGTTAAACAATTCTGCCACACGTCCATGTTTGGCAAGCTTGCTTGGCCATCCATGGGTCTCTTAATAATTTGCAATAATTGACTATCACTCTCCATGGACGTTGTAAAATTTTGATGTCCATTATTCAGCTGAACCGTATCGGAATGCATTCCAATGGGCACACACTCTTGCAGATCAATATTAGACTGATCAATACCGCCGCTCGAAGAGAGTATTTTCGATAGACTCGAATCATCCAAAGACGTCAAATAATGTTGATTGCTTTTATTTCCCAAGTTAATTATTTGAGTTTCTTTTGAAAAGTTCCACGTTTTCTTAGCTGGTTTTTGTGTAGCTGAAAATATATTGAAATTATCAATTAATGAATAACAGACGTATCGAAAATAATTTCTTACCTTTGTGATGGGTATTTAAATGCGTATTTAACGATCCGAGTTGCGTAAATGTGTTGCCGCACGTATCGCATGCGTACGGTTTCTCTCCGGTGTGTGTGCGAGTGTGATTTTTTAATGCGTGAGAGTCTGCAAATTTTCGATTGCAAACGTCGCACGCAAACGGTTTCTCGCCGGTGTGTTTGCGTAAATGCAATCTCATATTGCTGCTGGTCGTGAATCTTTGATCGCAATGCGGACACCGGTAACGTCTCTCACCCGTGTGCGTTCGCATATGTACGTTTAGCTCCATTGCGCGAGCCATACGTTTTCCGCACACGGTGCAAACATAGTTTTTTACGCCTAAAACGAATTTAAAATAAAAAAAATATACGTAATGAAAATATAAATGCTTTTATATACCCGTGTGAGTTGTCGTGTGATCTCGGAGAGCACTGCTGTTTGTAAAAGTCTTCTGACAAATTGTACAAGCGAAAGGACGCTCACCAGAATGTGTTCGTAAGTGAACGGTTAATTCTCCTGAACGAGCCATGCGCTTTCCGCAAACAGTGCATTGAAAATTTTTTATACCTAAAATATTTTTTATATTATAAATGAAATTTTAACAAAAAAATTAATATAATAGCTGTTCGGACGAAAATGTTGTGTTTTTAAAAAAATATTTTAACGGATACTTCTTCAAATGCAGTATTAATATTTCGTGCAACTATAGCTGCATTATTGCCCAATTTGAACTCATAAAAAATTGACTTGTAAACCACATGTTGTCAACAATAGGTTTAGAGGAGGAAAGAAATTGCCGAACAGTTTAATTGCAGTTGTTGCATTATTTCTTCGACGATTCGTACAACATGCAATTATGTATAAATTGTTTATCAACTCTCCATCATTAAAAAAACTCCATTTTTATTAAAATAACGTTCAACAGTTGTCAACTGACGAATAAAACCCAAAACATGTATTATTGGATCAAGGACTGGAGCACAACTAATGGTTAAAAATGGGTCATTTTCGTCCAAACAACCTTATAATAATTTACCGCTGTGTGTCAGCATGTGCACAGATAGCGATGTCTTATTAGTAAATCCTTTATCGCACATTTTACAGGTATACGGCTTTACTCCGGTATGCGTTCTCATATGTATCTGAAATTATGAAAATATATAATGATCATATTATTTTAATCCATATTATATATTTGATATTGATAATACCTTGAATGAGTTAGCGAGGACGTATGATTTATCACAATGCTGACATTGATATGGTCTTTCTCCAGTATGTGAACGAAGATGAAGTGTCAGTGATAATCGAGCAGGGAATCTTTTATTACAAATTGTACACGGGAACGGTTGTTGTCCTGTATGAATTCGTTCGTGACTTCTATAGCAAATAATTTTGTATTAAAATTTTAATCATGTTTAATAATATTTTTATAACGAATTACTTCAATGTTCTAGGGTCGGAGAATGTTTTTCCGCACACAACGCATATTTCAGGCTTCTCGCCGGTATGTAATCGTAAATGTATACGTAATCCACGGGTAGTAGTCAATCCATTCCCTGTAAAATTATGTAAAATTCAGCATATGCATTATTTGCAGATAAATCATTCGTTTATTATTATTTACCACACGTGAGGCATTGATATTTTTTGGGACCGTGTAATTGAGCTCGATGTTTGACTAAGGATGAAACATTAGGTAAATTTGAATCACAAATACTGCAAGTCTGCGGTGTATCCGGATCCGAATAGAGAGCTGAAAATATATATTTGTTTATAATATTCAATCATTAATTATGTTATTTAAACAAATAATAAATGTTGAATTATTACGTGGATATGAAGGTTTTTTTTTAACTGTTTGTTTTTTATCTTTCGTTTTGATCTTGGCTAAAGTTAATTCATTGGAACTGTCCTCGTCGTCCTAAAACAAAGTATTGATGCTCGTTTAAATTATAATATATAAAACAAAATTAAATATAAATAAATCAACGCTTACCATATCTAATTGTGCATCAGATGGCATAATTTCGTCATAAGAATTTTCATTATTAGAATTATCCTCTAATTTTTTTTTGATTTTATCGTCGGTTTCACACCGATTTTTTCTTGTGTCCGATTCTGATTCATTTATTTTTTCAATGCTATCTAATTTTGACGCTGCCGATATCAAATCAAATTCTGGTTGAACGTCTTTTAATAACTAAACGTCAGAATCAAACACATAAATAATTTATCGAGATTAATGTATAAAATAAAATGTAAAAAGTATATTACATCTTTTTCTAATTCTTCATTTATTATATTTTCAGTTGAAACACTCTCATTGGATTGAGATTTTTTATTAAATTTTTCTATTTTTAAATCACTAGATTTTTTAAATTTTCTAGAAATTGCGGGATTTTATTTATTAACATTTTTTTCATTTTTCGTTTATTTGATATGGATTTTTTTTCTAATTTAATAATTTCAACATTCGATTGAGGCGAAGAATTAATAGGTTCATTATCTACAAATAGGATTAACATCGTAAAATACGAATATGAATAGTTTCATTAAAAAATAAGAATTTATTACGCTTACATAAGATGAGCTCGTCTTTGATCATCGTTTTTGAATCCAATATATTATTTTCATCCTATAAAATAAAAATTATTTTACGATAAAAATTTTCATTCATTATGAATTATTATGAATCAGATTTTACCTTAACCAAAGAATCAGAACATTTTTGTGATAAAATTAATTTTTGTAGCAAAATATCAGATTCACGGGTTTGGCGTCTAAAAGAGTATGCTACGGCTGCTTGATCCGCACAATTTTTGCATAGCAGATGCGGTAATTCATCATCTTTATTTATCTAGAAATGAATTTAATAGCATATATGTAACATTATCATCATTTAAATGATCGCAAAATATATACTTACCAATATTTGAGCGCAGTCTGTAATCATTTCATTAAAATACACGTCTGTTTGAATGTTTTTGTTTGCGATTGCATGTTTAGAAAATATGTCTATAAATTCGCAATCAAGCGTTAAACACGACCGACACATAGAATTCAAATTATTCGATAAATGATCAAAGTCAAAATTAGTATTTGACATTTTATTCAATGGGATATAATAACTAACTTTTATGACAGCCCAATATTTTTTTTAAAACATTGACATTGACGTAAATCTAAAAGCACATAACACGGCCATAATTTTCATTTAAAAATATACACAAACAATCTCATTAATAAATATAAATTTGTTATTTAATCGAACAATGGATCGAATAATCGAATAAAGGACATATCAAATAACTGAATTGTTAATTTAAAAATGTCAGATTTAAGTTGATTTTTAAATATGTATATTTGAACATAATTTATATATAATTCTTTATATTTCATTTTATTCGGTATATAGATAATAAAAATAGTTTTTCAATGTTCATTTATATTAGTATATATTACTGTAGAATAATCTTTAGAAGAGGTTGATCATGATATTTATTTGCATATTTTTGTTATCGTTGGAGTAATAAATTAAGAAACATCTATAATTAATATAGCGGATGGGTTTTATTTGATTTTGTATTTTTGCGGTGCTCGCAAATATCATCCCCTAGGCCTCCAGAGGGTGCGAGCACCCTCGAGTGTTGCCAGCGCACGGTGTGACGTCACTGCCGGCTTATGATCGGCCTCTTGTCTCTGCTGCTGCACGTGTTAAGTCGCCGTCTGTTCGCCATGGCCGAAACACGAGAACGCACCTTCATCATGGTTAAGCCCGACGGAGTCCAACGAGGACTCGTCGGCAAGATCATCAAGCGCTTCGAGGCGAAGGGCTTCAAGCTGGTGTCCCTGAAATTCATGTGGGCCAGCGAGCAGCTGCTCCAGCAGCACTACGCCGACTTGTCGGCGAGGCCTTTCTTCCCGGGACTCGTTAAGTACATGGCGTCTGGACCCGTAGTACCCATGGTCTGGGAGGGACTCGACGTTGTACGCACCGGTCGCGTCATGTTGGGCGCCACCAACCCGGCTGAATCCGCCCCCGGAACCATCCGTGGCGACCTCTGCATCCAGGTGGGACGCAACATTCTCCACGGCTCCGACTCCGTCGAGTCCGCCAACAAGGAGATCGCGCTCTGGTTCACCGAGAAGGAACAGGTAGCCTGGACTCAGGCCAACGACTCCTGGATCTACGAATGATCTGGTTTAGCTAGCAAATCGCATCACCATTCCTAAAAGCTGAGGACCGTACGAGACTCAGACGGCACCACGATGAGATTTACTTTTACATTTTGTTAAATTATAATCGTTATATTGTATTTTTAATATAAAACATTTTGTAATATTAAATCAATTTTCACCACATTTCAGTCTTTATATTTGAACTCCAATTCCTAACCTCGAAATATGCAAATATATTTT
This sequence comes from Philopotamus ludificatus, assembly GCA_022495035.1. Taxonomy (NCBI): domain Eukaryota; kingdom Metazoa; phylum Arthropoda; class Insecta; order Trichoptera; family Philopotamidae; genus Philopotamus; species Philopotamus ludificatus. Next base: position 158,644 of record JAGXCT010037021.1, read on the forward strand.
TTCATGATAAAACAAAAGAATTTAGATTTTTGAATATTTAAATATATATATTTCTGTTATACATGTGTCTTATTATGTAACCGATAGTGAAATTCTAAAAATACGCTTCACCAATTTTATAGGTGATTTTTAAGAATTGGCATTGGAATCATCCATCACGTGGGCACATGGTTCATTTGTAAGTAGCACCAAAATAAAATGGAAACAAGCAGCATACTTGTTGAAAAGATAATTGATACAGGAATCCACTGCAACATATGCTCCAGGTTTCTTCCAAAAAGGGAATCATGGACATGATCACGTTCAAACGATACGAAAGACTTATTTATTTAAATCAGTTTGCTTGATATTGATTACGAAATCAATAAAAGCATTTTTATTCCGAATCAAATAAAATAAAAACGGTAAATTTATAAGAAATAAATCAATACTTATTCAGAACTACATTGTGCAATTTATTACAGCATTGCAAGCTGTAAATTGGTATTAACGCATAAGGTTTCTTTTAATATCATAACAGTTACTGCTTTATAATGGCATACTTAACGTCATTAATATTTTTAAATTGTATTTTTAATGCCAAATAGATAAAACACTTCAGCAGTTGATTTATTATGTTGCCCTTCGATTTATGAATATGATAAGACGAATGCGATTAATTACATTTAACCTGGTCGCGATAGTATTTATTATGGATAATGTTTTCGCAATCGGGTAAAACCATTTGCTATGATATAGTAAGTATGTGCTTGAGAACGGCTGAACCTTTTGATGTTTTCGACATAGATACAAGTATACACAAGGAATCGGAATAATTGTTTTAATTTGAGTAATATTAATTGGTATGAAACGTCCAAAAATTCTCTAACTTTGTGAATTTACAGCTATATTAGTTTTATATTTGAAGATTTTTCTGTGCCCCAGATTTGAATACCATATGTCCAGATTGGACTCAATATGGATTTATAGATTAGGGGTTTGTTATTTAGGGATAATTCTGAATGTGGTCTGATGAGGCGATGTAGATTTTGCAATTTTATCCCTAATTGCTTTCTTTTATTCATAATGTATTTTTAAAAGTTTATACGACGATCTAAACACATTCCTAGTTATTTAACTGAGTCTGTCTGGGGCAGTAGCTTACCATCAATGCTTACAGGAGGGCAGTTTCCCCTTTTTTAGGGTAAAAGGTATACGGACTGACGGCTTGATTTGGAATAATTTTCCCCATTTTTAGCCAACGATGAATATTTATTAAACTTTTTTGAAGTATTTCGGATGCTTTGTCGAAACCTTAAGAAACCATTATAAAAACGATTTAATTGAAGCAAAATTGGAAAAAAATGAGCAATTATTATGAATATTCTAATATATTACATTGTGTGGTATCTTGTTAACCCTTTCACTGTGACACCCTAGACGTTCATAGGCACACGAATCATGTCCAGCATGTGTCACCATAGACATTCATTTGCACGACTTTAATTTATGGTTACAAGAAAAGTAGAGAGAATTGAGTGGTTCTTGCTTTAAAAATCAGTTCACAAACACTTCATATAATAAATTAACGAGAAAGAACAGGAAAAAAATATAAATTGAAACATTTTGGTATGGTTTTACGGTGAAATCACGCATGTCACAGGACACACACATACATAGTAGCGATCGTGTTGGTGTGCCGTATCCCAACTATGTGCATATTCGTGTTCAGCTCTGCCGCAGCGAAAGGGTTAACAATTTTTAACAGATATTTAATTATGTAATTTGATGTATGTTATCAAACTATAGAACCCGTATTTGCAAAATCAATTTACCAATAAATTAAACGTACGTTATTCTTGTGATACGCTTTGTGTCGATGCTAAAAAAAAACTCAATTTAAGTGGCATACAATGTGTTAATTGCAAATAATAAATTTTGTAGTGTAAAATATTTTTGAGCCATTTATTCATATTCAATCTCGATATATGTGTTTATTAATCTAATATATCTTTCAATTTAAAAAAAGATCTATGCAACTTAAAAATATTATTGTGGAAGTGATTTTGTGCCGACGATTTTTTCAATTTCTCGTCTATCCTTTATGCACGACTCTGTCATCACAACGAGGTCTTTGTCAGTAATTAGAACATCATCCTCTATACGAATACCGATTCCGCGGAATTCTTTTGGAACACTTTTATCATTTGCGTTAATATAAATGCCTAAAATTTTAATACATGATAAAATTATTCATATACAACATGAGCAAATCATATTTTGAATATAATACCTGGTTCAACTGTTACTACCATACCGGGTTGAACTTGTATACTTCTTAATATCAACGGAGTATCATGAACGTCTAATCCAAGATAGTGTGATACATGATGAGGACAAAACTTAAAACCCATCTGAAAAATATGAATAATTAACATCTACGTACAATCTAATGCAATTACGTTAAATTAAAAGCACACTTACTGCTATTAATTCTGAATCATTTGTTGTCTTTGGTATTATTCCTTCTTTTCTGAGAAATGAGGCGAGTCTATAACACATTACATTAAAAAGCTTATCTAAACTCGGCCTTTCATCGCGCAATGTGGAAATCAACGATGATTGAACAGCAGCTACGATATCGTATAGAATCGCCTGCGCCTCGGAATATTTTCCAGATACTGGCCACGTTCTGGTAATGTCAGCGTTATAACAAAATCGTTGACAACCTTAAAAAATAAAAACCCAATTAAACAATCATCTCGAATTATAAATACATTTATACTATATTTATTTACCGGAATCGACGAGTAGTAGTTCTCCATCAGAGAGGACTTGATTATCGTGAATGTAATGTATTGCAGTGGCTCTCTGTCCTCCCCCGATGACCGGTGGAAATGCTAGATGCTCTGCACCAGCTCTTCTGCACCAATAATCAATTGATGCATGAATATCATGTTCGCTTATACCTAATTTTAATAATGCTTTAATAATTTCACAATAAAATAAATAAGATATAAAAAAAATGTATATTTTACCGGGTTTAGTGCAAGCCATGGCATTGTTTATAGCAGCACTTGAAGTTTTGCAAGCCGCCAACATCAAATTGGATTCTGCTGGACTTTTAATAACACGCATTTGTGCCAACACACGTTGGGGACATGCTGGTGGATTAGTTTTTAATAATGATAGAATTTCTCTAATCGTAGTATCGACTTCTTGATGAATAGGGGAGTTGGGTAAATACCAAAGATGGTTATTTTTACATTCCGATAAATGCCTGAAACATAAATTATACAATAACACTCGTAATTAGCGTTAGTATTCTGTAATGAAAGTACCTGGCCAAAAATGAGTTAAATTCTGTATATGGCAGAGCATTATTGACTTTAAACATTTCTACTGCATCGGCAAATGAAGTTCTGGGACCATCCCACAGCTCCGAATGTTCATCTTTACCTTGCAATAATAATATCGACTGAAAAGTAATATATATTTATAGATACGTTAATCACATAAAAGTTATTAATGAGTAAATTACGTACCTCGTAAATAGTATCAGATCCCGGAAGGCTTGACATGATAAGTATGGAATTTGGTTCTAGACATCCCGTCAAATAAAAGAAATCAGAGCTTTGTCTAAAAATATATGGTATTTTGTCTGACATATAGTTTTTAGCTGCAGATGGTATTATCACCTAGAATTTAAAACCTCACAGCACATTAGTTTTGTATAGAACGTAAAAATAAATACAATTTAAAAGAAATAATACCGTATGTCCATTAGCTTGATTGGATACAGATGACACTAGATTTTTTATGAATTTATTTCTTCTATTTATAAATTCGCTCACTGTTATACCCGGAACTAATTCGCCCGCGCCTACCATATGTGGATGTGTGTGACATGTCGGTTGTCCCATGATACCGAAAGGAACGCCACTGTCATTCTGATTGTTTATGTTTTTAACATTATGACTATACTTTGAAGTCGATGTAGCAAATAATTTTCTTCTAATCTGATTATATTGCACAACTAAAAAAAAAACATTATGAAAAACAAATATTTTAAGCAAATTAAATGCAATGAATTTTAAATAGTATAATTTACCATTTTCAAATAATAATGTTTTCAACTTGTTTTTAGATAAGTTTAGCATTTTTTGTTAATCTGATTGGGTTGGAATATACTGCGGAGTAATACAGATGATTATGAAAAATTATAACCTATAATAGTCTTAAATGACAGATACATTTTTAAATATCATAAGACTTAAAATGTTGGGCATTGCTATTATTTTATATTGTTATGGCAAAAGCGATAAAATAATATTTTGTTATTAACCTTCTAATCGTTAGAGAAATTTACACAATTATTTGTCGCAGCGAATAAGTGAATGAAAAAATGTAGTAAAATCTTCAATTTACTAACGCAACTGATGGGTTAGAGATAATCTCATGAATCGAATGAACACATTTCTATCTAAATAATTTGGATACAAAGCTTACAGCACGTGTCCCTAACGTGTGCGGTGAATTGATAGTTGTCACACCGGTGTGACAATGGCATGTAATGAATTAACTAAAGTAAAATTTGTTCTTATATTATTCCCCGATTATTCACTATTAAAATTTTATATTAATTAATTGGAGTTATCAATATAATAGTTTATACTTTAGATAAAAAAAATATCATAAATTTTCTAAAATTTATTTTCGAAGGTTTTTATGTATTTTTTTGATATGATATACATATTTTGTTTTTTGTTTTATTAATTATATATATTATATATTTGTTATACTACTATTACTAAAATTAGTATCATTAAGAAAAATATATTTCTATCGTAAATTTGAAATAATATATAATACGGTGATAAATATGTTATTTTTAATACGGACATTCAATTATCTCTTAAAAAAACTTGATAGTCTCAATCACATTCAATGTCTTTCCACCCCAGAGAATATTATGAATACAACCATTTCCCCCAGTTTTCGGAATTCTATGCCCGCGGGTCCATTAGTTTTGGTTTACTCGGCCGAAATTGTTTTGAATAAAAAATGAAAAACACTTTATTTTTTACGCTGTCGAATAAAATATTAACAAGCTTGTATGTTTAAATGTTTCGATTTTGCGAATTTAGTATTCTGCGAGTGAGCCATAAGGGGGACGGGACGAAGAAGCTGGAGGCAGTGTCCAATGAACCGTTGCAACAGTCCATTTGGGTCTAAGTGCCTCTTTACTGGGGCCACGTCAACTCTTGTAACAGCCACTCACCGGGGACATGGTTGCAGACCGATATACATTTTTCATAAAATATATACGACATCAATAACACCGATTTTTATTCGACCATAAACAACTTTAGGTTTGAACTGTTTCAAGACACGGTGGTTTCGCGAACGTCGATTATGCCATGTTTGCGAATTCGATTTTTTAGAAATTATTGAGTCATTGAATCGTTTATGCTTCTATTACTTATACTTTTGTTTTTTTTCAGATGTGAAAATTGCTTCTTGTAAAACGATTGGTGCAAAATAATGTTATTAAATGAAATTAATTAATGTTAGGTTTATTTAATTGATCATGTTTGTTTAAAGAAGTCTTTTGAGTGACTTGTCAAAACTGTTGATACATGCTAAAGTGTATTCACAAGAACAGAGGGGAGGAAGGCGTGTCGGGAATGTGGGCTACTGTGTTGAGTGGTGCGCTAGGGGAAGTTATGATACTTGTATGAATCTGGATATTGTTGTTGTGTAGTCGAAGGGGTTCCTTGGCGAGGGTTGGTTCCTCCCCTCAATAAAAACTGGAGTGACATCATTAGAGCACTCCAGGGCAATTAGCGACACCTCGGCGTGTCCGCGGGGAGCGAGGGTGGAGTCGATTAAGGGATCTGTGTATTTTGTTGTTGCATGCATAATGACATTTCTCTTTTAATTTGCATACATCTTTTAACCAGAAAGAGGGATAATTCTCGCGTGAAATTTTAAAACTTTATCGCTTTTAAATATCGATATTTACGTTTTATATTATGTCAGTTGATCTGAACATAATGATATTTCAGTGTAAAGGCTTGAGTCGGGGTCGCTATCGACCCTCCCGAGCTGACAACCGGAACCTCATTAATAAACGCAGCTTTAATGGATAATACGTGTCATTATTCAGATAATTACCGAGAAATATTTCATCAAAATTAATCTGCTTCATAAACAACACGGCATATAATCAATTTCAATGAAAAACAATAATTTAAATATTTATATTTGTTTTTATTATATTAATATATTGGTTAAAATTGTATATGATTTTAGGTCTAATTGAAAATTTCGGGAATTATAGACTTTTCACGGTGTCAATTCAGGTTATTAATTGACTCAGTTTTGTGAAAAGCATTGGGTGAGAGCGATTTTCTCTCCGTCATGCGGCATTGGCACTTCTTCTACAGTATTTGGTATAGTCGATCGATCTGTTGGGTACAACAACCAACGGGAATAGTTAAAAAAATTAAAACAAAGCATTTTTTTTAAATATACGTCGTTTGATTATAAAAAAGATGCTGCATTTTTTAATTATTTCGCGGGTTAAATAAATCCTACCGTCACAATTTTGTTGTTGTAATGGAATGAAATTCAACATCATATCGGAGATGTTGAATGTTGCTTTTGTCAGATTTTCTAAGAATAAAACAGGTTGATTACAAGCGGTACAAACGTTTCTCAGAGAACTGTGATGACGTTAAAGAAGATGAGCACCTCGAACGTCCCAGCACTTTAACAACCGATGACAACATCGAAAAATTGTGGACAATCGCAGAAACACCATAGAGAATTTGCTGATGATTGCATATCATTGCATCATCATCATCATTTGCTTGCTGCATTCCGAAAGTTATAGATATTTATGTAAACCATCCTAGTGACATTTGGAATATTATCATCTTCATTTGCCAACCACGAGACACTCACTAGCTGAGTGTATAGACCTTGCCAGACTTCCGAATGGTAGTCGAGATCAAAGGAGTCGGGATCTCACAATGGCATGAGACTCTCATTTATGTTCATATGGTGGTGGCCCAATTTGTCTTGGTATGCGGTTTTTTAGAAAGAGTTTTCTTTCTCTTGGTCATTGCTGGCATTGGACATGTATCTTCAACCATTGCTGGTATCGGATTTTACTCTCCCTACTGTGTCAGATTCGTCACCTCTTCTCCTCTAGAGGTTCCGAGGTGACGAATCACAGCTAGCATTAAACTTGTAATAACAATCTTTTCATTATGGTAAGGACATTCCAAAGAGGAGATCCTCTAGTAATTATATAATAGTCTAAGGGTTTTCCTTCCCATTGTGTATTGGTTCTACTGATGAGCTCGTGCTAAGTATTTTTTACATTGTTTTGAAACTCGTGGCAGGAAAATGTAGATAAACAAAATTTCCGAATGGACATTGTTTAGGAGTGGACGATCTAAAAAGGATATGAGGTCGAAATTAAAACTCAGTCGTTCCAATGGAAGCTTCCTGAAGATCCAAGACCGAAAAAAATGGTGTAGTTCGATAGAATCTATAGATTCTACTCTATTCTACTGTTTTCGTCGACTTCAAAGGTATAGTGTACCATGAGTTTTTGCCCTAAAGTTGTACGATCAATAGGGATTATTATCTAGAAGTTCTAAGCCGCTGGCGTAAAGCAAATCTGAAGAAGACTAATGTATATTAGACCAAGATGATGTATCTGCTTACATTTCATTGCGTGTTCGTGAATTTTAGCCCAATTCAGCACCGTTATTATGCCTTAACTTCCGTATTCGCCGGAGAAGGCCTATGCGATTTCTTCCTCTTTCCGAAGATGACAAAAACCTACGAAAGGAAAACATTTTGACAGCATGCAGGAGATAATGTCGTTTTTTTCCTTAATGGTAAATTATTTCAGGTCGAGCTTTTAAAGTTGAGCCGATGGTTGTCGATCGCTTGCTGTCGAATTAGAACAATGGCTCTCCGCTTAATACACAAAGTGGTACTTTCGCAACATAGGCGGGGTGCTTTTGTTCAATTTATTCTATTAATTATGCCTCTGCGGGACTTATGGGTGTCAACGGCGTAATTATGCTTGCATATCGTCAAACTTGGCCAACTTTTGACAATTCATCATGCGAAAATTCATCATGTCAGGCCCCTTTCGAATTTCGAAGCGAAATTATTCATCGAGCCGGAGTAATAACTTTCTGATGACGTTACTACTCCTGTCCGCGATCGCTCCGCTCCACATCCAGCTAGTGTCTACCACACTAGACCCATAGAATAACTTTGTTTCAGTTTATTATTAAATTCTGTCTGTGCGACGAATCTCTTTAGGTACCCTCCCAGCAGCGCGTTGAGCCATTATGGAAATAATGTTTGTTTAAAACGGCATTAGACAAATTTGCATAACTGAGGGAAAGTAGTGCCCTCCTCCCTGCGGAGCCTGTTTAAAGCAGTCGCCATTTTTTTCCGTCCTCCCCCCTTTTTTGCACATTCAATCTCAGCGATTCTGCAAATACAAATTGGTGGAATTGTTTTAACTCACCATCTTATAATATTGACAATTTTTCAAATACTTAACTATACTTAAAATGTGCAATTCTCTCAACTATTTTTTTATGCGGTATATACGTTTCACCAAAAACCGTGTAAAAAATGAAAACAAATAATACTAGCGACACGTCTAATGTGTTATCTACTTTTGTGTTATTTATGTCCCATTGGAATTTTAAAGCTCGTTCTAGGTCGGAATCATAAGTGAGAACATGCTGTTCAATGCTCTTAGCAAATTGCAAGCCTCCGCGAATTAAAGGAGCTAGTTGATAAATTACACAATTTTGTTTAGTTTTTTACCCATTCATTATTTAATATTTTGTCATAAAATTATGCCTTTTTGTGCTAATTCACAACGGAGCGTAACAATGCGCGAAAATAAAAATACGCATATAAATATCTTGTTTTTAATAAATCGTGTAAAAATATAGTATTTGTAAGAGTTGATGGTATTACAAACAATTTAATAATTCATTTCATTCAAAATATATGGCGTTAAAAATAGTTATTTTATAGAAGTGGTTTTTATACGCAAGGGATAAGCGAGACGGACTATGTTAGAAGCGGAGAGCAACAAAACAAACAGCAGCCATTGATTATAAATAAAAAAATATATGTTATTTAATCCATCTGTCACGGGGGCTCGAAAACTACTGAGATATTGATGAATTCTTCATAAATATCTTGACATTTAATTAATAATTTATAAGATATTTATTTAATTAATAAAAATATTCTAAGAATAAAAATAGTTATTCATAATATGCTTCATAATTTGGATTTTTAAGTAATCAATATGGCGCGTAAATGACACGCGCATTCGTATCACTCGTACGTTTCACTTGCACTTGGCACATCGTAGCGGATGCGAGTGAGAAATAACATCGCGCGCGTGGCAACAGCAGTGAATAGTTTTCATAATTGCAGACAATAAAGGACAATGATTATTTATAATATTTATTCATTAGACTTTTTTAGACAAATACGAAAAGTTTGTGACATGTAGGGTTTATATTAAAAGAGTTATTCCAGAAAAATCCGCATCAAAACGTCTAGGATATGTTAGAAGGGGATGGGAACATAACAAACAACGGCAATTGTAATTATTTTACACATGTGAATAATTTTGCAAATATATATTTCTAGATATTCCCATGAATCTAATGAATAAAACTTGTCGCACTTGTCGATAGCTGTGCGGTAAATTGACAGTTGTCACCCCGGGTTGACCATAGCAGTTAAAGAGTTAAGATGGTCGTCTAGCGTGTGTTGTGACTGATGTTGTAATATTTTAAAAGGAGACGTCAACAAAACAAACGCTGTCTTTTTTACTATATTGTCGTTATAATTAATAAACAAAAAAATGTCAAGTAAAAATTATTATAGGTGGGCGGTAAAAATATCAAACATATTTATTTCCATCTTTCTGCACGACAGAACAGTTACATTCAAATGAAAAGTGATCCGCTCCGGTAATAATAAACCTATCTTTTTGTTTTTGCGAAAATCTGCTTATCCATTGCGACGATAATTGCGTCAATTTTACGATTGTTGATGTTTTTTTGGAGAATAAATGGTAAACAAACAAGACCAATGATATCCCTTAAATATTTAATGCAAAATCCTTTGCAAAATTAGGGTTTTATACTAAAAAAAATCGAATCAAAGTTTGAGAGATTGTGGATAAATAATTCTAAGGTAATTGGCGCGCGCGAGAATAATTTGTCAGGCGACATTTTTTTTAAAGCGGCAACACTCGTCGGCGTTAATTGGCGGACTTTTTAAAAACCCACCTAAAAGGCGGTCGAGTGGAATCCTTTGTTGCCAACACCTTTCAGACGACATACAATTTATCTCGTGTTTTTATATAATGTTAATTGAGAAAAATGTGCTTATGTATTATAATTTACATGTTTATTAATGAATAATACATATTATTTGATTTTTATGGTTAATCAGTGTGCCTATCCCTGCGTTTTTTTGTACATTCATGCAGAATTTTTCTGCGAAGTATTTTAAATGGCGGATTCAAAGGACTGAGAAAAAATATATGTATGGAATATTTAAAAGCTCATTTATAAATGCAAATGGGTCGCTTTAGGTAGCTTTCAAGAGCCTTTTTGCAGGGCCGGAATTATGTATTGCCAGCCAGCCACCTCGCTGACGTTTCGTTTGGCTAACACCTCCCATCTACAATCGCTCGCGAGAGCTCTCACCTCGTTATCACATCTCGAAAATTATATTCGCACAGTCCACTCAAATAAAACGAAATCAGATATTTTTAAAAGCAGCTACTTTTAAATAATTTCATTTAAATAATTTTCAAATCATTATAATTAAAGATGGCGGCGATTGACCTAATCAGATGGCGTTTCTCTGACAAAATTTAACGACACGCTTTGCAAGCCATCCACAGAGCCATAACAATGTTTTTATTTGAGATATAAATCAAAAAGGAATCAGTTTGATTTTATTATAAATTAATATATGTTTTCGGTATCTGACTGTGCACATTTAAAATGTTTAAAATGTGTCTATGGCGAGGGCGGCAGCACTCTATGTTCACTCTTTCTGTGAATGCATGAATAATAATAAGAACTCGACACTTTATCGTTATGGTACCTCTGGTATGTAAATATATGCATACATACCCATGCAGTTATATGACGTGCTAAATATTAACGCGAAAAAATCCAATAATATATACATAAAACAATTTATTTATTGTATAAAATATGATAATTCATTTTAAATATAATAATTCATATCGATTACTTCTTCTTTTTCTTTTTGCTCGGTTCTAATCCGCTATCAAATTCGCTGATCATCATCAGTCTATCGCGCTTTGCAGATTTCACCGATGTCGGTTTAACGTCGAATCCAGCCGGTATGCCTTCGGGCTTCTTTTTCTTTTTATCAGGATCCTCTTCTCTATAAAATCGAATAAAATATTAATAAGCATATTAAATGTAAATGATTATATTTTTAAATTACCTATTGGGTCTTTGATTGGATAATCTGTTGTTTGGTTTTTCTTGTTTGTCTCTGGGAGCAGATTTTGCAATTTGTTTTGGTGCAACTCTCAAGGCGAGTGCTCTGGCTGCATGACCTGCATGCAAAGCTCGTCTGTCAAAAGCGGCCCTGGCTTCTCTAGGATATGTAGAGTAAAATCTCATCCAAGATGTGAAAGCTAAAAATAATGTGTTTAATGGACATCAAAACAATTGTTGAGACCTATAATACTCTGTAGAACAAACAAAATGGCGATTTTGATATTCACAATATATTAAAATAATATATACCTTTACACGATTTTACAAATAATTGTTTATCGGCTTCGACTAAGTCTTCGTACGTTTGTTGAAGAGCAGCAGCAGCCGCTTCTTCGGCGGCTTGTCTTCCTTTGAGCATTTTTCCCGATGATTTTCTTCGGTTTAACGCACCCAATGTTTTTTCCATGTCCTCCTGATGTAATCTGATCCTTCTTTCTTCCAACTGCCTTACGAATAATACTTCAGACGGCAACAAGAACATGTAAGCAGTGCCCACATTACCAGCACGCGCTGTCCTTCCGACTCTGCGATACAATTAAAATGAAGTATAACGAAATTATTTCCAAAATATCGATTGCAATTGTATACCTGTGCACATAATCAGTTGCATTTATCGGTCCAGTATATTGCACGATACAGTCTACATGTGGAAGATCCAAACCGCGCGCCGCTACGTCCTACAATTTCAAATATTTTCATTAAAAAATGTTGAGCAATGATACGAGATCGTGATCTTATAAAATGGATTGCTGATTATTACTCGTTTTTTATATATATATATAGGTATCTTCAATCAACAATCTGATGTAATTAGGACGTATCAGAATACAGGGAGTCCAATACCCGGTATTCTAGATTCTCATTTACACGGCGCATTGACCAAACAGTCGCACTTATTAAATTCGGCACCTTTAATCCCACACATATTTATTTGAATGACCTAAACATGTTTAAAACGCCATTGTTACCGGCCGTGGCGATCACATCGAGAGCTCGCTCCGATCGTAGCAGACTCGAGCGAAGAGGCCGCCAGAGGAAGACGGTGGCAGATTGGCCGTTCTCGCCGACGCGGTGTGATGGCCTACCTGTCGGCGATTACCTTTGATTCGTTGTAATGACACGCTTTTGTGGCGGACGAGGAGGGAGACGTTTTGAATATTCAAGAGCGGGAGCGGCCCGGTATCCCGCTGATATGCGAAGACTGGAAGATGAAAGATGATTGAGTGACGAAAACCAGTTTGTTGCGGGCACGTCCGACGGCCCAGGCTGGATTCACGCTAAACGCTTTGTGTTTTGTTACTCTATCTGCGACTGTCATCGGGTTTCCAATAACAAATTGTATAATTATTCGGGGTAACGCCATTATGGCGACCGCCGCCGGTATTCTTGTGTGATATTGAGATTGTGTTTTGTGCTTCTATTGATACAGCCGAGGCCTAAACTCATTCAACACGGTTCTTCAATTCAAATTGATGCCAACGATTGACCAAAAATGATATGTCGATTCAAAGCTGGAGTTTTATTTTAATATATTTGCAAAAAATAAAAGTCCTTCTGTGTCTCAATGATGTTTTTTATAAACTACATCTAACGTTGCTATATAATTACGCATTTTTTTTATCAAAAAAATCATATGAACTATCCAACTATATAAAAAAAATAAACCCGAATGTGAATAAGCTGCAAACTTGATGAAGACTTTTATTACAGAATTAGAAAGTACAGCCAACCCTGTTATAGCGCTGAAATAGGAACCACGCTATAGAAACCCGCACTATAGAAGATTCAATTGCGAAAGATATTGGAAAGATAAGACGCGACAAACAAGAATTTTTCTGTGTTATCCCAAAAATACCTCGCGAAATTGAATAGCGCCCACAATGCACACAATGATAGGGAACACGTTATAGAAACCTGGACTATAGAAAATTAGGCATCCATATAAAGTTAGGTTTTTATTTATAATTTATAAATTTAACGCAATCAATGCATCAAACATTTTTCTATTCACATATTTTCAATGATTTTGTTATATTTTTAGTTTGTTCACGCGTGCGTGTCAATTTTGTTGTCAATCCAAGGGGAATAGCCCTTATTTCGAACGGCGAGGAGGGACTACCGCACACGCCGCTTAATAGCAGGGAGCGCTATAGAAGGGTTTACTATAATCCAACACAACCAATTCGTCAGCTGATGAAGAAGCTTATATTCTCTAAATTCATCATTCTTGACTAGATAAAAAACATATATTTGAAAGCCAGATTGCAAACGAGATTATAAGATGGCGCGAGTATAAGTTGGCAGGAAACTTCTAGATCTCAGAGTATTTTTACAATTTTGTGATCGAATTCCAATAAAATATAATAAATCATTTTCTAAGAAAACCTCCTCTGTGTAATTGCTGTGATAGTATAAAAAATTGCTAGCGATTATCTTCAGAAGCCAAGAATTCTTAACCGATCCGTGACGGCGGCTCAAAACCAACGACTCTGGCCGGTGAGGTCTATTTTGTATGAAAATAGACCCCAAATATTTCACGAATTAATAAATTCTTCGACAATACCTTGGCATTTGTTGGATGGAAAAATGGATTTTTCTAAGAATAAAAGTAGTTATTCATGATATGCCTCATAATTTGATCGGTGTTTGGATTTTTATACTAATCAATGACGCGTAGGCGACCACTCGCACAGCACGATATTTTTTCACACTCGCACATGCGAGATGTTTATTCTCGTTCGCATCCGGTACGGTGCAATAAAAACATCGCACCCGTGCTACTAGCTAAAATTTTTTTTGTATGTAGAATTTATATTGATAGGGTTATTCGAGAAAAATCAAAAACTTAAAATGTTAATACGCTGCTAAATTTTCGATGAATAAAATAATGGAATTAGACTAGAATTCATTCACTATATTTACTCGATGTATTCTATTCTGTCTTCGATTTTTACAACAAAAACAATAATATAAGTAATGTGGGAAAGATTTTTTTATAAATATAGGCATTCAAAAATGGCTAAAGGTCATATCTAGTGAGGGGTATTAATAGTTTTCATAGTGCCCCTTAGTAGTAAGGTCTGTATGTCTCCAAAGGTCCACTGCTTATACAAGATTTAATTAAAAAATAATTCTGGAATATTTTTAAAGTCCAATTGTCAAATTTTTGGATTGTTGTTTTGGTACACTGACTTTTGATATTGGACGCGGACAGCAATTTTTAACTTTCGCATAAATTACAGTCTCCGTATTCGCCCGACATGAGCTTCTGCGGCTTCTTCCTATTCCCGAATATTTGTGAAATTCCGAAAATGAGTGATAAAGACAGAATATCTGAAGGAATTTAGCACCACACCAAAAATTTCGTTTCAGAAGTACTTAAAACTTTGAGAAAAGCGCTGACATAAAGATTTTTTGAGAAAAACAAAAACCCCTCGTTTTTTAATCGCTTTTAATTACTAAACTGATAGAAAAAATTTAGGAGAAATTCTTCAGAATTGACCTAGGTGGCAAAAATGCAGTAAGATACGATGTATCTTAGAAATATAAAATGAAGACTGAAGACAGTGCATGTGCATATTGTAAATACTGCTTCTGCTCAGTAATGAATCGAGTCCATCCTGCCCACCGGACATGCAATCAATCCAAATGTCCTGGCAGCATTAAAAAATCGGCAAATGGAGCCGATCCACAATAAAGAATTGGATCGGTCGCATTTTAATCGCAGCACGTGTCCATGTGGAAACATCGATGGGCACCGATCACCCGTGGCTATTTGGGCTGGACCCCTCCGCGGGGACGGATTCCTGGTACGAATGTTTCGGTATTTATGTCGCCAAGTCATCCGCGGCAATCTCGACGATTAATCAAGAGCTGGCAACGTTTAGCATCATCACGCCGCGACGAGTCTTCGGCGACGATTTTTTGTGATATTTTCGCCATTTCGGATACCTTCAAAGGGAACATGTGCCGTGGGCCGCGGTAGCAATTGAGCAATGAACGTAATTCCATTGACGGTATCACAATAATAAATAAATAAAAATGTTTTTTACATCTGGCAACATCGACGATAATTAGTTAAGAGGGCGATGCTCAAATATGTTCATTCGTTCTGGTCATAATTGGTCGGATTTACATAAAGAATGTATAATTCGAAGGAAGGCACGCGTAAAGAAAGGATCGCCCGTCGATCGTGGATCTTCTTGTTACTCATGGTAACTGAGTAACAGAGGATCCATGCCCTATTCACCTTTTTTTAGATGATCAGCATATCAGAACGAATGCTCGAATTATCGAAATACCAGGCCTCCGCGATGAACTTGTTGAATTACGACCGGCGGTTATAAACCACTAAATGGTTCGTGTTCAACATGCTTAACCTTTAATTAATATCGTCTCAACACGAGCAAGTCTCATACTGTGAAATATATTTGAAAGAGGGTTGTGCGATTTATTACATAATTAAAAACTAACATTTCAAATTTCGACTATGATTAAATTATAATTTAAAAACATAGCCTTTCTAAAAGTGGAAATCTTTTTATGCTCAAAATATAATTAAATTATAGTAAGCATATACATGGGGTAGCTCGTGACTTTAAAAACAGGTGTTAGAAAGAGAAATATAGACCAGCGGGGCATATACAGGTCTGCCCCAAACAAAGCTTTACGCAGCAAACGAAAAGCGACCTTCAGTATACGTTAATAGGGAACTTTTCTCTTTACCTCTACTGACTGACAAACAACACTCGTTTGCGTCAAAATACGCGACCACGTGTCCAGGGCGGATACAAGTATGCCCAAACACATACGAATCCGGTTCTGTTTGCATATTTCAGATCCGGTTGCCTATAAGAACGAGCCGCCCCTGTATTTAAGCATGTGTTATTTTTATATTTATACGAATATAATTTATTTAACGTTTATCGTATTACATAGCGACTTTTCAAAAGACCCTCGTGAAATATTGCCTGCAGCCTCATAACACCATAATAAATATTTGTTTGAAAAACGGTTTGGCAAAATGAATAATAAACAACTCAATAAAATTTATGTACATAAACTCTCCGCACTAATTTTCAATCATCATGCCATTTGTTGCAAATCGTAAATTTATTACATGCATTACTCACCGTGCAAAGTAAAACGCCCGAGGTTGCCTTCCTGAATGTCTTGAAGACTTCCGTCCGCGTCTTTTGATCCATAGATCCGTGCAGTTGAAAGAATTCGACGTCAACGAACGCTTCTTTAGCTCGCATCTGTTTTTCATATTCTTCGAGTGGTATTCCATTGTAATTATATTCATAATCTTCATCACCGTCGTTCTTGTCTTTACTCTCTTTTTTGGGTGATGCAACCACGTCTGTTTCTTTAGGTTGAGTATTAGATTCGTCTACGTTTTCTTCGGATGCTTCGCCTTTCTTTTTTTTCTGTTTTTTTGCAGTTGTATCGGCAATGACTTTCTTAGGAGTTTTTCCAGTTAGGACCCGTGAAAGTATTTCACAATGATAGTCTATCATGTCTTGTGTGGCCATGAACACAAGCATTTTTCCTGATCCATTGGTGACACATCTTTCGACAATTAGAGAACTCAACGTTACCAATCTCAGCTTCATCGGCACTACAATGTAAATTTGAGTAACCGATGATGGTATCACCATTTCGTCTTGAGCAATCGCATTCTTTATGGCATTTTGAAAAGGATTACTATGCGTCCCACTATCAGTGATAATAGTATCTTGTGGAGGCTTATCAGGTTTGCTTTTTACTGCAGCAAAAAAGTCATAATCAGAATCTGAATCAGATCCTTCCTTGTCGCTTACGGCGACTTTTGTTTCTTTTTTTAAAGACACTTTTTCAGGTTTCTTTTTGTCTTTTTTATTTTTTTCTTTAGCTTTTTTGCTCGATACGGTTTCAGACTTTATTCCACCGAACGCTTTTAGACCTGAAATATAAGATTTTCAATATGATTTTGATTACAAAATTATAATTAATTTGTATTTAAATTTACCTTTATAAACACTGACGTTTTTCTTATTTTTATCCTCGTCATCATCATCTTCATTGTCACTATCGTCATTTGATTCAGAATCAGATTCTTCTTCATTATCGCTTTCATTTCCATCTTCGGATTGCTCATCACAACTCTTATCTTCGTCTTCAGATTGTTCATCATCACTCTCATCCTCTTCTTGAGATTGTTCATCATCACTCTCATTGTCTTCTTCAGATTGTTCATCAACACTCTCATCTCCTTCTTGTGGTACTATCTCTAAATCATCGTTATTATTATCATCGTCATCATTTTCATCAGATTGATTCTTATCTGTATTAGTTTCATCAGCAATAGGTCTTGCAATTGAATCTGCGATCAGAGTACCTCTGTCTTCCGATGAATCTATAAACACCGGATTGTTCATTGTGAGACCAGCTAAAGTCTCAACGGCCTAAAATATACACTATACATAAAATAGAAGTTCTAATAAATAATTAATTTATAATTTAATACAAAGCGATGCTTACTTTTGTTAACGTAGCAGATAAAAGAACAGTTTGTCTTTTTTCAGAGAGAAAGACATTAGATAATTCATGTTGATATGCTGTAACTTCGCCATCATCTTTTGAAGGAATTTCAATTATGGGCTTAGTGATAATTTCTTCAGTTTTGTTTTCATAATTATCTTCTTCGTTGTCATCGAATCGAACATGATTAGTTTTAATATTTTGTCGCATTATTGCAAGTGGATTATACGTTGACCCGATTTTGTGTGATTCCAAGGCTTGTACAATGCTTTAAAAAACATTAAAATATATCAATTATTTAATATTTCAAACAATATATATAACAAAAAAATAGTTATATGAAATATTTACCTAGCTACATCTTTTTCATAGCCCATATCAAGCAGTCGATCGGCTTCGTCTAATATAAGACATCTAAAATTTAAAAAAATATATTAATGACGAATGATAATTTGCAAAACTTACATAAAATAGTAATAAACACCTTGTATAGTCGAGTTTCAATGATGTAGTATTCTTCAAATGATCACAAATTCTTCCGGGGGTGCCAATAAGTATATTAAATCCTTTTCTAAGACGAGCTTTTTCGGCTTTTCTGTTTTCACCGCCAATTAAATATCCTGGGACGACCCATGTATATGGCTAAATAATACAATAATCAACGTTATTAATAATTTAAAAAAATAATAACACTCAACTGCGTCTAAAAATACTCACTCTCATTAATTTTACGAATAGTTCATATGTTTGTAAAGCTAATTCTCTGGTAGGAACAATAACTAATGCTTTTATACCATCATGTCGTTTTAATTTAGGTCTGAGCGCACCCAAAGCTTCTACGATTGGCAATGCGTATGCGAGCGTCTTACCAGATCCGGTCTGAGATCTTTAAAAATAAATCAAATAAACATGTAATGTTTATAAAAAATTAATCGTAATATTAAAAAAAGAATTTACCTAACTAACACATCCCGTCCATTGAGAATAACGGGAGTAGCTTTTTGTTGCACGACGGTCAATTGCGTTAATTGCAAATTTTTTTCTAAATTTGCAACACTGAAACTGTGAATGTTAAGGTCCGTGAACGTTTTTCCCGAAAATAATTTTTCATTGATTGGCTTAACGTGCCGTTGGCCAATCTTTGGAATTTCAGGATTATTTCTAAAAAGAGCTTGAATTTGTTTGAACGTCGGTTGTTTATCCTGGGCAATATTTCCATCGGATTGATTTTTTTGACTCTTGTTGCTAAAATCTTTTTTTTTGTCGAATGGTTTTTTGTCTTTTTGTTTAAATTTAGACGATGCGCCATCATTTTTTTCAAAATTTTTCTTATTCGCTGTTTTGGGAATATTTTTATTTGTTATATTTAATGAAAAATCTCCATAATCGGAGTTGGCATCTAATGCTTTATCTATCTGTTTGGTCGGAATACTTTGTTGCACTTCTGATGTATTTTTTTTGGGCGTGTAACCTGATAAAATCTTTACTGACTTTTCTTTAGATTCGTTTTTTAAAAATGAAAATGGGCCTTTTGGCACTGTCGTCGAATTGACATTTCGTCGCTTGGCTATTATTTTCCCTTCGATTGTCGGCTTTTTTGTAAAATTAATCTCTGACGAATTAGATTTTGGACCTTTTTGCTTTTTATTAACCTATAATAATATACAATTACATATGTTTATTATATTTAAAGGTGTATTGTGAGGGGTATTGAAATATTATTATAAACGATAATATATAATGATTAAAACAATATTCACCTTATTATTTTTGACATTTGCCGTGGACAAATTTAGTTGTAAGTCCATATTATTTATT
>JAGXCT010037021.1:178610-222974 GCA_022495035.1 Philopotamus ludificatus
TTCACGTGCGGTTATAGGTTATGTAGAAGTGTCATTCTTGTAAACACCAGCGTGCGGCAAATTGTTGGCCCTAACGTACTAAATTATGTGCATGATGAAATAAAATATAAGCAAAATGTAAAATATTTAATTATGATAAAGCCACTACGAAAATATTATTAATAAAATATTGAAAACTTAATAATGTTAACAACAATTTTTAATTTTGTATTTAATCAGCCTTTATAATAATTATGTATAATTATAAATATATAAAGTGCATCATATCAGATACCAAATATATAATATTGGATTTATATAATACACTCCCCTACAGGGGAGTATTACAAATAAGATTATTGATTAAATTAAATTTAAAACATGCATGATGCATCATGGGACATAGGAAATTAAAACTAGCTACTTGAATAAGCGAGCTAAATTAGTGAACAATAAATGCAGAATGTCGATTCGGCTAATGGCATTCAATGTCCCCATGCGAAAATTGCGGCTTAACAATGGGGACAAAAGTGATTCGCTTCATATTAGTTTAACGGCATAATGCGCTCATAATGGGGATCCAGAGAGTTTCCCCATTCCCTCCATCAGGCTGCATTAAGCAATAAACCCACTTAGTTATGCCATTAAATAAATCCGTAGTGGTTCATCGCTATAATGCTGGACGGCCGGACACGTACGTCTAATATAAACATATACATTTTTTGATCATTATCAGTAAACGTAATTAATTGGATGGCAACACTGAAGGTAATCTAAATATTGTTGAGTTTATACTGAAACAATTCCTGCATCTTTATTGTCAGACCGCATACATTTACACATCGAGCCGGCTTCCGTGAGTGCAATAAGATGTACAAGAATAAATCAGCCATGATCTGGAGCGGGGGCGGAATTAAATGTCGCAAGTGGTCGACGGTCCTGGGGCTCTTACGCCATTCTTGCGCGACAAAGCGATACATTAAATTCATAATACTCCGCGGCGAATTGATGATGATACGGGAAAAGAGTCAACATTAACAACGACGTAAGCGCTATTGTAAATAACGACCTCGATTGATAGCCGCGGTTCTGAATCGAATCTACCCCCCGTCGGGTTTATGATACTTTTTACGGAATCTCAAAAAGCTCGGCGATGTCGGAGATCGGCTTAAATCCCCTAATCTCCTATACGGATGATCGATCATAATCATTCCAATATTATGCTGTTGTTTATGTGTGTACGTATGCGTTTTACGTCCAAAACTAATTTGGAAATCGATGGATGAATGAACATATTCATCAATTCAGGAAATATATAGGTACTATGTCATAATCTTAGCGACTTCTTCCTATTTCAAAGAATGAAAAGAGCGTGCGATGATTTTCAAATGTTTAAAAGATAAAGAATCGTTTAACGAGCTAAACACTTTACTGAAAATGGCACTCCAGAAATGTTTCAAAGACTAATAAATACAAGATAGGAAATACCCCGGAAGAGCCAAACATACCGCACGTTATATTAAGTCAATAAGGTAAATTGTTACACGATTAGAATGATGACCTGTTAACCCAGCCGTGCCGATGGGGTCTATTTGGGACACCAAGTTTTTCATTTTTCTCGAATAACTCTTTTAATATAAATCCTACATGTCACAAACTTTTTGAATTTATCTAAAAAAGTCTAAAGAATAAATATTATAAATAATCATTGTCCATTATTGTCTTTACTTGTCGTTTACGCGTCATATTGATTGGTAGAAAAATCCAAAATATCGACCAAATTATAAAACATAACTATTTTCCATTTTCCATTTCCCCTATTTTAAATCCGCATCCAATACGATGTGCAAGTGCGAGTGAAACGTATTAGTGACACGTGCCGCGAGAGTCGGCGGCTTGTCCTCAGTCTGCTGCGGAACATCGCCATCGTCTGTCATTTACCCGTCATATTGGTTAATAGAAAAATTCAAAATATCGACCAAATTATGAAGCATATCATGAATAGCTATTAATTCTTAAATTAAAAGCTAATGAATTGAAATGCTTGGGATCTATTTTACTTGATAAATAGACCCGCTTCGGACGGCGCGGTTGGTTTCGGACCGCCGTGACGGATCGGTTAAAAATTATAAACGTGGAAATCTAACTTCAACACTCTTGAATTACAGAAATCTGAAAATAAAACACGTTGAAAGAGGGAGAAATAAAGGTAAACTAAATTAAGTTCATTTAAAACACTAAAATTAACAATTCATTTAAAATAAAAAATAAAAATTAGGATTTGATCAATATTTTTTTATTAAAAATTGATTGTTTTCAGTGTCAACAGCAATATTCATCATGGCCATTCATCACCTGCACAGATTTGACGCGTCAATAAAATGGTATTATATCATGATTGATGTTTTTTTATGGTGTTGACTCCGAAAACGTTATACTTTGTCATAAATATTTTATAAAGACTTTATTGTGGCAATGTGACCGCAGTTAAGTATATTTGCAGTGGGGCCGAGGTTCGCCATTGTGCGCCGGGGAATTAGTGGGCGATTTTGACCCGATTAGACCCCGAGGGGTTGGGCCGAGGGACCCACCGTGCTTTATAATTCACCGCAATGAGTTTATTACAGTGTTTTATTGCACAAATCGCTTTATTGCTAATCGCGAAATGGACTCTGGTAATTTTATATTATTTATTATTCTCATTCGTTTTATTTTATTAACGCCGCATCAATTGCGAATATTTAATGCGCGAAAGCGCAATCCGTATAGCTGTTTTGTACGTGGATTTCGCACTTGCTTTGTCCAATAAATGGTCGAGAAAAGGTCGGAAATAAAGTTGTTGGGGGGTTCAAGGGTGAAGGCTCTCAACAAAAAGATCTGGTTGCCCTTCGGCCCTCATCGCCCTTTTGGCCTAACAGCCTTTTCTTGTTGCCGCGTGACCGGAATGCTTTCTGCTTTTACGTAAAGACACTAAAACTGCCGTAATTCTCAAACATTTTTATCACGAATTAAAATTATAATATATTTAACGAAAATAATAATAATAATTTTGAAATATCGAAAAAAATTACAATAAACTTAAGCTTAAAAGAAGCGATGGCAATAAGTCGATGAGAAAAACGGTTTATAGAGAGGGGAAAAAAGGTGACACAAAAGCGCCATTGATGAGAAAATTGGAAAACTATTTACGGGCAGGGGTTACAAAAGACGAGCGATTTTCCTTACTAAATCTTTACAAAGGTGCGAAAGCTTACGCGATAATACGATACCAGTGTTACGAAAATCACTCCGATACATCAAAAACGCCATTCACATAGTATTAATAAAACAATTTTGTATTAAACGCGGCGGGTTTTTACATGTTACCCTATTGTTGTGCGTTCGCGAGCGAGTTTTCCCAATTTAGGCGTTTAATTGCGCTGGCAACACCGCACAAATGGCGGCCGCCAGTGATTTTCCCTCCAAAAGTGCACGCACAATGGCCGCCCGACAATACAACGGCACATTAAATAAAGCGCTCCTCTGTCTTCGTAACAAATGGCGAAATAACACACGCCGCATAATGAAAAGAAAAGAAATAATAAACTGCTGAGGAAATGGCGATGTAAGCTAGAGATATATGCGACAGGAGAGTGGTGGGGTGGGAGGGGGAGAATAGAGCAGGGTTGACAGACGAAATCCAGAACTAATTAAATAAATAAATTTTATTGAAATATATTGATAGCGCTACTTTCGCATTCTCCGCCGTAATATATGGTCGAAAAATATTTTGGCCCTAAATTTGATGTTTCGCATTCCCCCTTCGAAAAGTTTTTCTTCTCGGAATATTTTTCGATTGTCGGATTAATAACCTGGTAGGATTGCAAAGATGTTCAGGGCGTGGCCTTCGTGTCCAATAAGCCCGGGGAGGTTGTGTAGGGGGATGGAAGAAGGACTCGTAGGAGGCGCAGGGGTGAGAGGGGGAGGATGTTTCGACGCTGAAAGAACTGGAAATGGCGTCGTCATCCGGACGCCGGTGTACCAAAATGAAATCTCCCACAATATGAAAATATTTAACGCGGAAAAAAATACTCCATTCATTTTTTTGAGACCTGAATAATATTTTTACATAAATAAAACGTTTCAAAAATTAAATTATAAAATATTTCCATAAAATATTGATAATAATTACATAGAGTACATGATAGAATTTTGATGATTTTTTGAGATTTTAATAGATTAATAATATTTTAATTTTTTTCAACTATTGTCAACATCAACTCTGAAAGAATACCATAGAGTGGGATGCGTCCGTCGCTTTCGATTGGAGTATGTGTGGATATTAGAGCGTGTTATGCTCGCAGCATTTCTACTGGAATTGGCCACCATTATAACACCATCCCGAAACATTAACTCGATTTTTGCTTTAGTACCGCACAAAAGCCAGTCTGCTCTCTACCCACCGTTCCACCAGCTTCCACATTTTATACGAGAATTTCATCCACATTTAATGCTCCAACCGACTACTTTTCACTACTTAACGCACACACACATACACACAGACACATCTACATGCATAATAAATTTGGTAATTAGATTCGCAACGAAACTCGGCGAGAATTGCAATAATCATTTGGATAATTATGCACGAAGGGGATTCGCGAAGGTGGGAGCCGGTCAATGTTTTTATTCCTTTTCCATTCTTGAAAAGAAATCTGTTCGCAAACAAAGAAATTTCCTGCCCAAAGCCATTTTTATAGAAGTTAGCCACGGCCAGATGAAAAACACTCTGTTTTCTTGTCGCACAAAGAAAATTTTCCACAAAGGATACTTGTAATTCTCAGGGTTGATTTATAACCGTTTCAATGTAATAAATATTAATTATGAACCGAGATGCCCGTCCCATATGATTTTATGAGCCATTTCTTGGATTAGTTATTGAATATAAAATATGGGAATAAGGCGAATAACGATATAAATATTTTTATCATTGATTTACGGCTAGATAAATTAATAAAATTTTCAAAGGATTTTTAGAATATCAGAATAAAAAAGTATTTTTTAACTTACCGTTCACTTTTGCATATATCAAGCAGGGCTTCAAACCAGGGGCGCGTTCATATGGCCAGATTGTGTAGCGCACACAGACATTGGAAGATTAGGGGATTAAATATGAATTCATTAAACTTTCTTGAATTCGGAAAAAAACAAATAAAACTTCATAATTCTTTTACATAAAATGATTTTTTTATTGTAGAGGGTATAGGGATCCCATTACAGTTGTCTATCACACTGTTGGTGCGCCACTCCATCGAACCGTTATTAAATTGGGATTCCGTTCCTGTTCAAATAAATATAACAAGCTTTCTGTTGATTTATTATTTTTTAAGCGATCTAGAAGGAAGCACTATAGGAGGGAGTGCCATATATGCCGCTTTATAGCAGGACGCGCTATAGGGAAGTTGACTGTATTCATATTTTTTTTGAAAAACCAACACTATCCACTATGAAATTAAATTCTATCCACTACAAGTTTTTCATTTAAAATTAACCCTTTGGCAAATCAAATAAACCTTAATTAACGATTAATTTGAAATGCAAAATGGGTCATTTGATTTGCAAAAAGGTTAATTTGAAATGCAAAAGGATGAGATTATTGAGAGATAGAGATACAAAAGGTAAAAGAAGATTTATTAATACATATCTCTTCACAGAAGTTTGGTAATTATACAACTAGTCAGGAATAAGCTCTTGAATAAGTGTAAAAATTATTGCAATTACACAGATACATATATGAAACAAAGAAATGTGCTCAATGTTAAAAATAACTAAGATAATATTGTACGTCTTGTATAAAAATAATACCATTTTTTTTATAGCCGAGATCAACACCATCCGATAATCCTAATTGGTCATCCCACGACGATGTGACGCACGTGTTTGTCGATAGCATCATCTATCGACACCGAGCACTACCGTTCTCAACAATTCTTTTTTATTCATAGGTCGGTATTGATCAGAGGCGTATTGCTGTGTGTAGTGTGGTGCGCGCTTATGAATGATGAAGTCCTTTGATCCACAATGAAACGTTTCGAAACACTTAAAACCTTTCAATCAGACGATCGGTTCAGCAAACCACCTCGTCATCATCCATTCTTCCGCGGAAATAATATTCATACTGCGAAGAATGAGCATTTTAACTTCCATTTTTCAATACGCGGCCGCAGAGGAATAACGACGCAATTCGAATTTAATTCCAGAAAAAAATATGCATATATATTTAAATATAAAAAATATATACACACAATAAAATAATTAATTGGTCATATTAGTGTTATTTCATAACAGCGATTTGAATATAACCTCGAAAAAAAACCGATCATCATTCATTTGTTTTTATCATGACGTCCATATTAAATTTTCGCATTCATTTGTTTCACAATTATTTTGTGATCATAAAAATATTATTTGGCCATAACACAATTTTCTAGTTGCCGTGTTGTAGATCGCAGCCGTTGATTTTCTTTTCATAGGTCATTACATGACTTTATCAGTACAATGGGTAGTTTATGTAAATCGTTTAGTGCTCCAAAGGTTGTCGGATACATTTTCGCTATTGTGGGAACAAGCTACTGATCATTCTCATATTATGCATATATTTAAAAAAAATAATCGACAACCATTGGTGGATGAATGTATGTAAAATTAAATAAAAAATGAATAAGACGCGCGCGTCTGAAATAGTTCAAGTCATCCGATCCTCTATGGAAGCCCTTTTATTTTTGCTGGTGAGTGCGCCGGTTGACGACCGCTGGCTCGGTGCACGTTGTGCTCCCATGCATTGTGCCCGCGGCTCACTCCCGTCGCCGACAGACAGCACGGTGACTCTGCAAATATTTATAAAAAATGGTTTCTATATTATAATCGTTCTAGAAATGTTTACATAACTTAAGCATCATTTACATGAGGCTACTGATACACAAATATACAAACACGCATAAAAAAAATCTTCGAATTGACTCGATCAAAACGGCCATTTCGGTTACACCGACACTTGCGCATTTGTAATTAGAAGAGGTAGTAGGCCAGCACCGGCACGTATTCACCACGGCTAGAGGATATATTATAACCTAATTATTCAGATCCTTAATAATCGTGAACGAGCCTCTGTCTGGCGGTTTACTAAACTTTAGTAAAGTCCCCCGAGACCCGGGAGCAGTCGGTCTCATCCCGGCTCCGATTCAATTACCAAACTTTGCATCGGGATAGAGTCGCTAATTTTAACGTACGTTAAATTTGCTAATTGGCATGAACGTAAAATGTGGCCGTTAATACGTGCCTCACTAATTTAAATGCGCTCCTCACTTTGTGTCTAGTTAGGAAATTTTGAAATATGGCCCGGTGTGATGGTGTATGCTTAGAATTTGAATTAACATGCCGAATTCAAATTTCTAATTACTCGGATAGTCGGAATCCACATATCCGCGTCCCAGTAGAATCGGCTAATAAATATTTTACAAATTATTAGCACATTGGTTTGATAAAAACAAGTATTTTCATGTAAAACTTACTACCTATTCCTTAAGGTGAAAAAAAACATGAAATGATCGACGAAATGCCGAGATAAAGACAGTTTTGGCGAACGAGCTAAACGTCATTCTGGAAATACATTTTAAAAAAAACAAAAATTGTGTTAATTTTTTATCAATCTTTATGAATATTTTCGTTGTTATTTTGAATCCGTGCATTTTTTTTATTATTATTATTATTAAAACAATACTATTTTAACCTAGCCGTGCCAAAGTCTATTGGCGACTCCAAATTTTTAATTTTTCTCGTATAACTCTTTTAATATATATAAATCCTACATTTCACAAACTTTTCGTATTTGTCTAAAAAAAGTCTAAAGAATAAATATTATAATATTATTGTCTGTAATTGCGAAAAGAATGAATACAACAATATTCGTTTCTATTGCCACAGGCGCGATGTTTTTCTCGCTCGCATCCGGTACGACATGTGTCGCGAGGGTCGACGGCGTGTCCTCAGTCTGCGGCGGAACATCGCCCAGTGTGACTGTCATTTACACGTCATATTGATTAATAGAAAAATTCAAAATATCGACCAAATTATGAAGCATATCATGAATAACTACATATTTTTATTCTTAAATTAGTTAAAAAGTTAAAAGTTGATGAGAATTTCATCAATATCTTGAATTGAAATGCTTGGAATCTATTTTTCATTATAAATAGACCCCCTTCGAAAAGCGCAGAATAGCGCGAAGAATAAATATTATAAATAATCAATTGTCCTTTATTGTCTGCAATTGCGAAAAAAAATAAAAACAACAATATTCGCTTCTGCTGTCACGCGCGCGATATTTTTTCTCGCTCGCATGCGGTATGATGTGCCGAGTGAAACGTTCTATATCGGAGTTTCGCTGTATACTGTCAAATTATTTTTTTTTGTTTCCAGAAAACAGATCTATCATTTAATTTAAAATTATTTTTTAGAGTATAATATTATTGTCAACTCTCCTATAGCGCTGAGATAAGGAGTAAGCTATAAAAACCCGCTCTATAGAAGACTAGCCACCCATAAAACCACGAATGAAACAATTGTATTTTGTAAATTGAACGAATTATTAAACATATAGTAATTCAAATATAAATATTTTAAGTGATCTTGGGCTATTTTTAGTTTGTTCACGTGCGCTATATTATTTTTAAATATGTGATTCAGATCTAGGAAGCACTATAGGAAGGACTACTGTACACGCCGCTCTATAATAAGAAGCGCTTAACTATACAGTTAGCCCTCTTATAGCGCTCCTTTCACAAAATTCCTTGTCAACCAAAGATCATTGACCTTTATTTCGCTCGGTAATGTATTATAGATTTACGAAATATCTAAATTGACCTTAAAAATATTGGATTTTTGTAGAAAACAGCGATTTATAGAAAACGTTATAGGAGGGTTACCTGTACTTTGTTTCGACATTATTTACATACACATGCAAAACGTGAATGAATGCGAAAAAATATCAAAAGGGACAAATCATACTGATAAAAATTCAAAATTATTATACCAAAATAATAAAAATATGACAAAAATACGGGATAAATATAATTTTATATAATACTGTTGATGGACACCAAAAAAATTGTTAAGGCCGCTACGTAAATTTACAAGATGGCGATTTTTCCAATTCATTTGATTCGATTAAATAATATACGATGAAATTAAAAATAATGTAATTAATTATTTTTAGCGTAATTTCCATCAATTAATATCTCAATTTAGAATGAACGTTATTAGAAAACGTCACGTAATTCTCAACAACCCTTTAATTGAACCGGATACCGCTCCGTCAGATGTATTTTTTAAATTAAAAATACACAAAATTCTATAACTGACAAGGCAACAAATGGATTTGTATTATTGTATAAGGATATCTGACTACTTTTTTTTACAAAGGTCTCACCTCCGCTAATGATCATTCGCTCTAATCGTTCTGTAAAAGTTTCCCCTGGGGTCTGCACAAATGTGGGAACTTCTGAAAACAGTAAAAAGTGTTTATAAATTAATTAATCTATCATATTTTTTTAACGCGGGGCGTTTGTAATAATTAATAGATCTCGTCCGAAAAATAATAGCTGCACTAATTTGATCGTATCTGGTATTTGATACAGTTTTATTGAGCAATGGTGCAATGTGCTTAAATGCATTAGTCGAATTAGTCGAGACTACTTTTGACGCGATCGATAATTAATATTAATTAGAAAACGGGTCTAATGATGGCAGACCGTGTAAAAAGACCCATTGTTGTTATAACAAGCGGCCCTTTTAACATAGTCAACATAACAAATTATCCGTGACGGAAACGATTTGCGGATTTCTTTGCCAAAAATGATCATTGTCAGTTACGCCCACAGTTTTAAAAAGGATATTAACCGACATTTTTTTCCATTCGAAATTATTTGTTATTTTGAAACCGAGTCATCATAGACGCGCCGATCGAGTTTCTTCTTGTGTTTATTTTTTTTCGAAAATATTATATGCATATTGGGAATCGAATATGTCTAGTTTCCCATCGTTGATCACTCAACCATTACGTTTGAAAATTGCGTATCGACATTAATCTCAAATATCACTCTCGTTCTTGTTAATGTCACAAGTTATCTTCTGATATCATTTTGCGGTTTGCAACAGCCGTGTGTTGGTACAATCTGTGACCATATATAAATGCGCAGCCACAACAACACGAAATTATTTCGGCCGTTTCATCGTCGTGGATCTGAAAGGAGCGACGGTAGCCAGATATGCATTGCTCTGTCGGAACCAGTTTATTTTTAATAGGTCGTATTAGCAACCGAACTACAGTTGCTCGTGCCGGTCCATGAGCAGTCGATCAATCGATCGTTAAAATATTTTTTCAACCCAAATCACTCGTCAAAAAAGCTCATAATACCGATCGGAAACATCACAGGCTATAACTAGGAATCATCAATCCATCTCCGGGCTTATAATTAAGCTGGTGAGTGTGACCGCGGCTTTATAATAAGCAGTCGCTAGCACATAGCTGGAATGGTTAACAGTCTGTAATTGAAACTAAATATTCATTAAATATCAGTTATTTCACTTAGCGGTCAATCAGTGGTGCTGAACGGGTTATTTGATACCATATATAGGGGACAGAGTGGTATAAGCAAAAAAGGCAAGTGGACCGAAAGAAGTGTATCCACCGGCGCCGTTGCCGCGGCCATCAATGAACGAGGAATCATTTTTGTCAATGAAATCGTACATTTGGCTAGCTGCATATGGCGTCGGATCAGCTCAATGATAAAAATTACACACTTGCAGATTATTTTCAGCTACATTGATCGCGGCTCAGTTTTTAATGAGAGAAAATTGATAGTGATCTCGTTGCAAATTGGTATATCAAACAAAAAGTGATGGATTCGAATTCAATATCTTATCCCCAGTTGGATAAAAAAATTGTTGATTGAAAAATCATTACACCGTTACGTGTTTACATTGATCGAAGTCATGTCACCTGCATTGATGCTGTCAATCATCCGATCCCCCGTTTGACGAGTTGCGGTTATAAAATTCAAAGAATACTCGAACCAATTGAAAATAAAAATTGCTTCAATTCATAATGCCACCCCTGGGTTAAAAAACACTTCTAATATGCTGTATTTTTTTTTTATATTTTTACTTGATCATAATCAATGCATCAATGGTGTTGATAATCTGCCTTTTATTTGATACTTCTTCTCTCGATTCAAAAGCCTGGTGACCTGCCATGGAACTACAGTCTGTTTTTGATTTTATTTTAACCGTTTTCCGGGTTTTCCTATCCTATCTCGAGTCGAGTGTTGTCGCGTGTCGAATCAGACGTGGCGGCGATAGCGGTTGGGCACAATCATGGTTTCGTGGATTCTACGGAACTGTGAGGAGCCAGGCCGCTATCCAGGCTAATTCAGTGACGTGTGCTGCTGGAGGTGCCCGGAGCACCCGATCAGACCGTAAATTAAATACGAATTGGCCATAACCTCGTCTGATTATTATTATTACAATCCACCATGCGACAGCTCGGTTCCCGGGCTTTGGCTGGCGACCTGACCCGTATTCGAAGAACCAAGATAACCTGGAGAACGTCCGTCGCAGTCACAACATCATGGTTGCGACGGAGGTGCCTCCAGGTGACAAAGAACCGCCTCAGGGTTAATATGCCACTTAAATAAATAAATATATAATAATATCTCGACATTTGTTTTATGGCTTCTCCCTCACGGATACATCAGTTCTTTATTCCGTTTATTAGACTCTCTGTTCCTAGTACTTACTAGTACTGTACTTCAAAGACAATCCAATCATGTTCTGGCTACCGCTTTTATTGTCCAGATCTGTTCATCTAGTTTTTCAATTTTTATTTTGAAAAAACTTTCCGGCTATGAATTGAGATACTTGTTTTAGTGGTTTTAGACTTTCTTTTAAAGTATGCTCCATGGATCAGAAAAGAAAATAATCGGAAGGAGTAGGCCTGGGGAAAATTAAGGGAGTGGCAGAACCTCTCAGTTTAATTCTTTAGTCATTCTTGCTTTATGAGGATGTCCATTAACGTGGTGTAGAATCATTCACTTTCTGTTAAACAAAATAAGTTGTTTGATTTTTATTTTCTCGTTTAATCTTTTCAATTGTTGTCAGTAAACATCTGCAGTAGTGGTTTCATTTGGTTTTAATAATTCATTACTTTTCAAAGTGTTAAACCAGGCTTAGGAGTCGAAATAGAAGTTTGATTCGGAGAAAGTTATTGAATTATTCAACTTATGTTATCGCAAACGATCCATTTCTCATCTTCAGTTACAATTTGGATCTTGGAGATTTGAGTTTCTGCGATAATTCCTCGATGAGTAATCGAGGATCCGACTCGATGAGGGATCTCAATATGTAATCATCAAATTTAGAATGTCGTCCAGATTCAGGTGTATCATTTAGATTTCTATT
Organism: Philopotamus ludificatus; assembly: GCA_022495035.1. NCBI lineage: Eukaryota > Metazoa > Arthropoda > Insecta > Trichoptera > Philopotamidae > Philopotamus > Philopotamus ludificatus. Next base: position 191,085 of record JAGXCT010037021.1, read on the forward strand.
ACCCGATTTGAGCTTGAAACCTAAATTAACATCTACCTACTGTCAGCACTTCACCATAAATTTATTTAATAACTTTAGTCCCCTCCGGAAAGCTAGTGGGTCAACCTGCACCTGGATTACGTAGCCAACTAATGTTGTTCTTGGCGTGCTCCGAAATGGAGGAGGAAACTCCAACAACGACGAGCATGCGAAGAATGGCAAAGTAAAAGCCATACGAAATCATCATCATCAGTGGATTTCCTGCCACTGAAGCTTTGGTACGATAGTAAAATAAAATCAGCATATTTTTTTTATCAAACCATGTTCTCTTTTTTCTCTTCTTCAATTAATGATGACTTTTCCGTTAGATATTGTTATGTTGTTATATTGTATATCCGTTGTCGCATTACATAAACAAGGTAATGAAGTTTTCATGATATTACAGTAGTGTTCTTCAACCTTTTTACCCTCATTGCCCAGCGAAAATAGTAGGAATAATTATAATAATACAGTAAACCCCCCTATAACGTCGGGATAGGTTCCACGTAATAGGGGGGGGGGGGCGTTATAGGGGGTTAAGGTTTTCAATTTTATTTTTTGATTTGATAGATATTTGATCAGTAAATCAAAAATTTTCATTTTTACGTGGCACGGCAAATAGCTAAAGCTCGCGCGGTATCTGTTTTGGCTGACGTAATCTTACGGCAACTTATGGAGTAGAAACAGATCAACGCGATATTTTTTTATTAGTTAAATTTTATAAAATGCGCTAACATATGATATGAATAAATATGTAAAACGTATTTGGGATATGTTTTATTGTACTTCCATTATAGGGTAAAGCATCAAAGAAATCGGCATATGGAAATAATTGGCCAGGGCTGAGTTAGATCATATCGGTAATAAGATTAAGAGGTATGCACGTATATTACATAATCAAATAGTTAAAAAAAAAACGTAGGCATCGATTTGCATAAGTTATAATTCGTTCCATGGATATAAAGAGCAGAAAGAAATGTTTTCGCACTGTATTGAATATCCTGGAATGCTCTGATAACCTCGTGCCGATGCTTCTCAGTTCCGATGGAATCACCCAAATGTTTGTTGGTTCGCCGGATGCGTGTCGATGTCAAGCGATCCGGAGCTACATTATGTCATTGCGCGAACGTTATAGGGGGGTTCCACGTTATATGAAAAAACAGCCGCAAACGTTATAGGGGGAACGTTATATGAGAGGATGTTATAGGGGGGTTTACTGTAACATTTCTGATTTATTTTTCACATAAATAGTAAAAAAAACGACCAACAATTGATAGCTGTGTAACTTAGAGTTGGAAATTATATATTGTAAGTTATTCAAAATCGACGCAATGATTATATTTTGTATGATCCAGACATTAGGGCAACATCATCTCGATTTGTTTTTCTGTTTCACGTGGATCAAATGAGCATGATTTTTATATCTTCCAAAAAAAGGCGTTGGTCATATGGAGAGTTCTTACGCAGTGGTTGAAGATTTAGCAGTATTCAGTTTCTTTTAGATAATTTTAAATAAAAATTGCATACAATTCGCTTTTTAAATATTTTTTCTTCGACCGTGTACTTTTTAATCAAGCTACATTTTTTTTTTATATTTAAAAGTCGCCTGTTAAGTCGATTTCTGAGTCCGAATACATAATAGTTTGTGCACATTCCATATATTAATTTTCGGAATTACATATTTTTTTAACGAAATCAGCTTTACCACTCAACGCAGCTATGCATATTATTTTAATATAAACAATGAAAATTGATTCCATAACACGTCGCAGACGACAAGAATGTTGTTAAACATTGGTTGATGCCATAAGTTGTCACATGTTAAATGGAAGATTGGTGCTCACCACGGATTCCACACGGACATAATCCTTAAGCGCCTGAACAGTTATTAAAATATTCAGAAGTCCAGAGGCGGCACGCGGAATACAACAATACATTTAATTCAATTTCACGACGATCCTCTTGCGCAGGTAGCCGTGTGTATTTAAATGAGATTATATTTCGACGGTGGTCGTTGTCACTCAATTCCGAGTGTATTAATTTTTAAATCACATTTTTTCATATTAATTTGGCACATGCCGAATATGATATTTGCGACGATACAGAGGCCTATGTGTGTGTGTGAGCCCCTCGATGATTGACACGCCCTCCTGGAATTAATGCGTGAAATATAAAACCGTTTTAAAATCACATTTCACACTGTCGCATCGGTTACCGATGTCACCGGATCACTCGGGACGTTTCGTTAATGAAAAACGGTTCTGGTTCTTGTGTAGCTGCTTGTGGTTTATCCGATATAAATAAAAATAAATGACAACACTTTGGTAGTATTTTTTTTATCAATAGGGTTGGCTGATCTCTATCCTTCAGTCAAGTGACGCGCAATGAAATGATACTAACATTAATGTTAAATGTTCATCCAAATACGAGACTTTCGCACATTTCGTTATTTCACACATTAAAAAAAACATTTTTTAATGATTTTTGACGAAAATGCAAAAATTGTTTGCTTCCATGCAGTCGAAAGATCATTGTTATCGTAAACTGATGATCAACGATGTCCCTCTAAATTGTTAAATTATTTCAAGTTAACGCTCCTAGTTTGCATGAAGATTCTAACATGATGTTTCAAGCAAGCAATGCCTGGTTCGATAAATTTATAATGACATATATGTATAATATTATTAAATTGACTGGAGAATCGGCTGATGCAGATAAAGATAATGCAAAAGAATTTATTTCTTTATTGTTCAAAATTATTGTTGATGGAAAATATTCTCCTAGCCTATTCAATGTAGACGAGACGGGTTTATTTTTAGGGGAAATGCCTAATTGTCGAAAAAATATCGGTTGCCCCTGGACATACTTTCTATTATTCATTACCTTCTAAGAAATGATCGACACTATTTTTTGGTGAAAACTGGTGAAAGATAAAAAAATGTTTTTAGTCATTTGCAAATCCAATAAAAAAGCCTTGGCCATTGCGAAAATTTTTAAACTTTGGTTCACTTTTCATTTCAATGTACAATATACTTTTTATTTCATCAAAAATGTACAATTGAAAGCATTATTAATCTTAGACAATGCTTCAGCATACCCGAAATCACTGCATCCATGTTGTGTTTTTTTTTAAATATGCTATTGATAAATTAATATTTTTAAACATGATTTTGGTGTTTTTTTTAAAATCCCTTTCGAAAATTTAACATTCGCACACATTTTTATTACAATTTTTGACCCTGAAATTATTTTTCAATATGTAACTAGGAGCATTAAGATAGTAAATAGATAGTTAACATTCCAACGAAATCTATGAGTCTTAGTTTTTATGACACTGGCCAGTGTGAGTTGTACAATGCTCCTTCTCTGCATCTTTAAAATCTTTATAAAACCTATATATTTATTTAAGTGAATGGCTTTTTGTTATTTAATATCATCCTACTAATTCAGCGTCAAATAAATATCTTAAGAAATCTTAAGGAGATCGTTTATGCTAAAACGATAAGATCAAATGAACCTTTTCCACTCCGTGGGCCAGACGTATTGGCTCAAAAGATTTTTTAGCAAATAACTTGAAGCAAGTTTTTCTTAAAATTAATTTAGAAAAAATATTTTTTTTTATAAAATCGGATATCAGATGCTTTATATTAATTTTTTCAATGAATATCTCTTTTAATACATTTCCAAAAAAAATGTAATGAGAGTAACTCATAGATTCGACTAAAAGTGGATAGAGTGGAAATGGTTAAAGGACCTCTAGCATTATAGTAGCTCTACATACTGTTGAATTACCAGAAAATTTATGACCTTAATAACTTAAAAATGAATCATCGATATTGACGTCAATTATAATACAATTAATAAAAAAGACCGCAAAATGGATTTTTGAATGATCTCAACAAAAAAGGGCAATTATTATTAGATATATTTTAAACGGGTCAGTTTTAAATACAATAAACCACAATCATTTTTTAATCTACGTAATACAAATTAATTAAAAAAAATACGAGTAATGGAATTCCCCATTCTTAATCAGGATTGTATTTCCTGTATAATAATAGATTGGCGTGTATTTAAATATTGATCATGTGTGCTATTAGGGTTCGTAGTAATTAGCTTTAGATGTTTTTCAGATCCATTATTATTTATTTGTCGTATGATTACAGAATACATAGTATAAATAGACATAACAATCGTAAAATAATAAATAACAATAATCTATAATAATAATAGTAATAATAATAATAATTGTGAAAATAGTAAGATCCATTAATTAATATTTTTAAAACATCTGAGAAGATAATTTATGGTATGCAATTCAATGAAGATTTTATAGAATTTTTCCCCACAAAACAAGAAATGTTCTTATGATTGATCTCATAATGATCGAGAAATATTTTGGGTAAATGTTTTAATGGAGCGTACGAGTACTATTTAGATTATTTTCGGCTGCTTTAAAGCAACTCGAATAAAAAATCTACTTCATTCATTATTTTTTTTACATCATCACAATTTCCTTATCCTGTTAATATCCTCTACAAATAAATGGATTAGACGCAGCGTTGTTGTTTTTTTTGTCTCAATTCAATATTGAAGATTAAGTGTTCAATCTCGTGCATTCTCAGTCCTTCGACGGTTAGATGAACGAATTAAACGCATCGGATTTGCAAAACAAAAAAAGAGAATCTAATTGAAACGGAGCTAGTGCCAGCCCGGGTCCATTAATTACGTCTAACGCAAGTAACAAAACACTTTCTCGGATTTGAACTTTGGCACTCATTCCTCAAGCCGGCGGGTGCACGGACACTGTTAATTATTACAACACCGTCAGCCGGGGTGTAAAAAAGTGGTGTATCAAAGGCCCACCGCCAATCATTAAGGCCCCGGGGGCCAGAGGCCACGGGCCTTGCCCAGGGACTCGTCCTGCAAGGGGCTATTGTGCCGGCAAGCAGCAGCCGGACCGACCACTCTCCAGATGAACCATTTTTTGTAATCTAAGATATCATCGGGTTCTCGTGTGCGGTTGCAAAATATTACGTTGACCCTCGGAACCATTTATCCCGTGCGCTATTCATTCGGTGGTAGAACGTCTTAATGCAATTTATGCACCGATTTCAAGACACTTAATCTCAAACATCAATTATTTTAAAATATATAAATAAAACGTAATAAATCTACATGTGAGATAAATTATCAGGTGGGGGGGGGGGCTCGTCCTTAGGAGCAACCGAGGTATGCCCCACACACATTTCTCCTTAAAAATAATAGTTAGCTGAAATATGCTAACAGAACCGTATTCGTATGTGTATAGGCATTCTTGTATCCGCCCTGGTCGCTATTTTTGACGCGAACGAGTGTTGTTGCCTGTTAGTGTCAGTGGGGGTAAAGAGGAAAGTTTCGTATTACCGTATAAAGAAAGTCGCTTTTCGTTTGCTGCGTAAAACTCTGTTTGGGCAGACCTGTATATGCCCCGCCCCGTTGGTCAATCTTTTTAAGTTCGTACTTCATAATTCGATAGATTGGTGATTCAAAATTTTCCTTTTGATATCGTGAAAAATACATATTTTTTATAATGATAGTTTTGTTAATGGTTATATGTAAATAAAAAATATTTTTGTTTAATTTTGTAATAAAAAAAATGATAATTCATATTATTTTCTTGGTTCGACCTCACTGTACTAAAAATATATACTGTGTTATGGCTTGTAGGTAATATCGGCTAATCTTGACTGAGCTAAGTTAGTAATCGGATGGGTGTCCGACGAAAACTATGAATTTATGGAATTCTTTATGACACTGTTCAGGGGTATGTAAGAGTACCCATTAACTCGCATGTTTAATGCCAACTATTAGTACGAGTCGAATAAATAATATAAATTTCAATCCAACTGAAATAATATTAAATCAACCAGTGTCGTGGTTTGACACTGGGGGTATATTAGTGTGAGAGATTTATTCCTCTTGCATCATTATTTATGGAACACTTCTCGAATGTAATATGCGATATGGGGTTTTTCCTTTCTATAATTCTCTCTTTATCGTTTTAATGTTTTCAATAGGAAAATTCCAATAATCTGGAACAAGAAGAAGTCACAATGGATCATAACGATTTGTTTTTTAACATTTTTTTCCATAAGTAAAAGATTGCTCTAATATAGCTAATGATGTCAAGATACGTCAAGCACGAGTATATCAACACCAATTAAAAATTTGACAATTCGACTTTTACACCCCACGATATTTTAGAATAAACACACTCTATGATTTATATAGGATCGAATAACATCACGTTTAATCAAAGGATGTCTATGGATTTCTATAAATCAGCCGCATGAATAAAGAACCTAGCAACCTTGGTTTGCATCCGGACATTTCCTGAAAACCAACAAGGGAGAAATCTATTTGGAGAACAATTAATTTAGCCATTTATTGAAATGGTTGTTTTATTTATTGCCAATTATTTATACATTGCGTCGATATTCGAATGTATTTTTTTCTCTTTATTATTTATCCGTCGATAATTATATTATTTTAAAATTCAAAAATCTGTAGAAGGTATTTCATTAGAGTCTTTTCTACATATAACTGCTTTGACCACAGTTCAATCATACTCACGATATAATGAAAATATATAATATCGTCGCACTAGACGTCCTAAGCCTCATCATTACCCATCGTGCTTAATTAAAACGAGAAAATACGGGTTCGATTAAAAGCCGGTGTCAAGATGGCCGGCCGCGGCTGATTGATTCGGTCGCTCATCTGGCCATTTTGAATCTGTATTAGCGCGCGAAACAAAAACAAAGAGCGGCCGATTCAAAATGAGTCGTTAATGCGCAGAGGTGGGCAGCGCGCGGCACGGGAGCCCCGCTCCATTAGCGGCCTCATCAATCTTGGCTGCCAGCGCGGAGTACCGAGCCACTTTTTATGGGTCACTCGGGTAGAGGCAGCCAGCTCCCCATGGCGACCGCCTTAATTACTATCAGCTCCGCATTAATGATGCTTTTTGTGATGGCAAAACACATGGAATCGATTGCGACAGGTGTTGCTGTGGGCCCCGCTGCCATTTTGTTATCTCCGCGCTCGCCCAATTGCCACTCCTCTGAGGGCTTCCAGGAATCACAGCTCGGGAGAGGTGCATCAAATTAGAAAGAAAACATCACCCAACACGAGTGACCTCTCACATGGAGTTAATCTGTAGATAAATCACTTTCATGGCCGAATTTTACCAGCATCATGAATAAAATCCGCAAAGATGAGGACTCTTTTTGTTAAGATCGATAGTATCTGACAGAAATTTGGATTTGTTATCGAAAATTTATCATCTTAAAGTTAGAGTTAGTTTAGATATAGAAATTTAAGAATTAAATCACAACTTAAATATTAAAATGAAACAGAATAGATATCGTCAGAGTTTGATGATAGAAAAATCAAGGAAATGTGTGCTGCACACATGTTAAAATCAAGATAAAATAATTGTCAGGTTTCTTTACAGTTTACATTATTTTACCTAACCTTATGAAGTAGACTAATTAATCGACATAGTTCTGATATTCTGCAACCATTTTTATTCTAGAAAGATATACCATAAATTTATTTATTCAATAATATTATCTAAATATAATGTATAAAGTAAAACTCCATTTCTACGTGCCTAGAATTCACATTTTCCCGCTATTTGCATTCAATTTTTACAATCCTGTTTTATTTTAGTACATTTAGTCTCCGTTTTTCTAACCCCGAATCTACGTTTTCCCTTAATATTTCCCCTAGTCTAATTGCGTTTTTTAGTCCCTTCAAAAACCTTAAGACGGGATCTCACGGTACTTACGTGAGATATAAAAATGTTGTATTTTTCATATTCCATTAGTCATAACAATATAACTTTCTAGGATATTTTTAACCAGTGGCGAATATTAAAAATTAAAAAAAAGTATATTTCGCTAATATTTTATTTAAAATATATAATTTAAGTTGAGGTAAAAATCTTAAATAATATTAACGATAATAAAATAAGTGACAAGCGGCATGTGCCTCAAAGTAGCTGTGAGTCAGTATGACTGCACCGAGTCGCAGCGCTACACGGCGCTTATCGGCAAGACCCCCCCCCCCCTGCACACCGCTACCGGTCGGCATTTGTCCAATACATGGCGCCGGCAGGGCTGCGCTCTTGCTCTTGCTTGGGGGTGCTACAGCTCCGCAGTGTTTACGTAGTGGCCGCCTTAAAAGTTAAAACTGTGTAAAAGTGTTACTGAGAAAGAGTGTTACAAAGAACTACTGAGCTAGAATGCGATAAAAATTAAAACTATTATAGAATGCACTAAAAATAATATTATATAGTTCGCTAATCGGGTATACCGGAGTTTGTAGAGCTGTTCCAAGAAGAATACCAATGGATCTGTCTAGCATATCCTAACTAGCAATATATAGAATAATGTGGATAGATCGAAAAAGACCGATTAGTAAGTATTTAAATGATGGAGTTGAAGCTTGGACCTAAAAAACACTCCCAAAGCATAGATGTATTTAAAATATCGTGTATTCTACGCATTCCATGAACTGTAAAATGCTCCAATGTCAGCATCTTTTCAGAACTAAACAACTTAGTGTTTGATCACATCTACAACACCTACAATGCTCAAAAGAGGAGTTACTACTTTCAGGCATGAGGAAAGGATAGAAGAAGAATATTTTAACTAACTGAATTATGGTGCGTAATATCCAAATCTTCGAGGATATTTAAGGCCGGTTCGCACAGTGGTGGATTTTCCCTTATACGCACAAGGCACGCGCCTGGGGCCTCATTAATTTCAGGTGGCCTCAAAAGTCAGCTTTCAAAGCATTTTTTTTTATTTATTTATATATTTTATTGCATTTAACATTATTTTCTAAATCGAATTGACAAATGAATAACGCGAGCTATAGCATGTTTTTCAGATGGCTACCGTAACGGTCATATTTCGAACCATATGCACTATTCCGCAGACCATGATCCATGGATTTAGACGCAAAGGTACATTAAAGCAAAACGATGCAAGCCATCGGGGCCCTCGGCATACTGCCCTGCAACCCGACGGCCATCAGGGGCCCCTGAATTTTTCTAAAAATAATACTAGTCGTTTTACATAAATTGATGTTAAATTAATTATGTGTCCAAAATACTGCAAATTGAATAAAAAAAACGTGCGCATTATAGAGAGTAGGGGTAATAAAAAATATGTTGAAAGGGGGCCTCTCAAGCGCTAAATCCGCCACTGGGTCCGCATGTTGAATATGACAATTCTATTCATCTAAAGTGTATTATGTCTTAAGAACACTTATCGCTATCTATAAAAAATAAATTATTTTTAAATAGCGTTGGGTGGCATGAAGGATGATTCAAATTTATATATTAAAAAAAGAATAACGACGATGAAAAAGCGTTAATCGAAAACAAACTATGTGCATTCTAATCACGACGTATATAATATAATACACGTATTAATATTTAACAGGAAAAAAATCTGATACCGAATTATAATTGAATTAAAATTTGTTGCCGAGCGTTCGCCATACCTGGCTTGATTGATCGCCGCGCATGCGTCCTCAGCGCGTTTGCATGAAAATATTTAATCTATTTTTTTTGCTATTATTTGGGTTAATCTGTAACAAATGATATGGAATTAAAAACGAATGGGTTTGATAACGTATTAAACTTTTGACGTGACACTCACGAAATGATGAATGTGGATGAACGAATCGGGCCCGCGGTAGGACCGCTCGATGGACGACGGGCAAAAAATGGTATAAATATGCCACGAACGGGTCAAATATGAATAATTACATCTATGTAATATTTCAAAATTTCATGATGAGTTCAAATATAATGAAGAGAATTAAAATACCAAGCATTCGTGTACTAATATATGGACAGAGAAAAATAATTTCATATTTGAATGATACTTTTTAATTGTTCGAGTTATTTCCATATACATCGCGGAGCTACAGCACCCCCAAGCTAATTGAGAAAAATATATTTTTATATTTTAGCCTACGTGGGCAGTGTGAGTGTAAAATTTGAGTGCTGTCTGCTTGTCAGCACTACCGGCGTCGTGTATCGGATAGATGCGGGGCGGCTGCGGAGTGCTGGAGGGGGGTCTCACCGCTAAGCCCCGTGTCGCGCTGCGACTCTGTGCAGTCATACAGCATCTCTGAGCCACGTGCTTGACACTTTATTATTGTTTATATTTTAAATAAGATAAGAGCGAAATATATTTTTTTAATTCTTTATATTCCGCAGCCCCCCAAATATTTTACCCACGAGCCGCCACTGCTTATATCATACATATATGGCAGCGTTTTACAATCTTTGAAGGTTGACTTTCTTAAACACCAAAGATTTCTTAAATCTTAGGTGTTTTATGTAGCGTTGAGAATAGAAAAAATCTCACAAAGCCTAGTCCAGTATAATAATAATGTAAGCATTTCATTTATAACTTTCATTTATTTCTATGCTACAGCAAAATTAAAAATTATAATACAACAATTTTTACAGCTAGTGACACTTGGATTAAAAATGTATAACATTAATCTAGCCGTGCCGATGGGAGTCTATAGGGGACCCCAAGTTTTTGATTTCTCTCGAATAACTCTATTAATATAAATCCTACATGTGATTTTTTTTTGTATTTGTAAAGAATAAAGATCATAAATAATGATTATCCATTATTTTATGCAATTTCAAAAAAAAAATAAAAACAACAATATTCGCTGATATTACTACGCGCGCGATGTTTTTCTCGCTCGCATCCGGTACGATGTGCCGAGTGCGAGCGAGTATCCGGTACGATGTGAAACGTACGAGTGACACATGTTGCGAGAGTTCAGTCTGCGGTGAGACATCGCCGAGAACCTTGTCATATACGCGTTAAAAAATCCAAAATTTTGACTAATTTATGAAGCATAACTATTTTTATTCTTAGAATAATCTATTTGAAAAAAAATGTCAAGATAGTGATGAAAAATTCCAAATGAATATATTGACTTAAAATGCTCGGGGTCCATGAGAGACCCCCTTCGGACGACGCGGTTGTTTTCGAGTCTTTGAGGGAATATAATTTTCGTTTTGGTTTTATTTCCTTTGGCAATTCTGTCTTTATATCTTCAATGTTGGCGATACGTGATCGTTTAGTGTTTTTTCATTCTCTGGTTAAGGGAGTAATAACGGGGGTCATATCCGGCGAATACAGAGGTCGGAGAATTATAACGGTGTTGATTTTGTCCAAAAATTCTTTCAATATTTTCCAATAAAAATAACCCTGAGCACACATTAATCCTTTTCGATAATTAACAACATAGTACGCATCAAATATGATTACGAATGTCAGGATACGTCACGGACAAGTATACCAACGTAACAAAAAAAATAAAAATCTTTTAACGCCCAGATGCTCTCGTGTACGTATATGCAAAAATTAAAGAAAAATTCCGTTACTTTAAGTAAAGTAATATTTTCTAATAATATAGTAATTATATAATAATAATATTTCATTCAGTGTTGTTGTCCGAATGTAAACGCATTCTTTTACCATACCTTTTAATCATTTCAAAACTTACATTTTTCTACTTGAAAATAAATATAAAAAATGCGAAATTCTGTTATCTTGGAAAATAAGGACGACATATAACCCAAGTGTGATCTCGAATTACAGTGTGAGACACTATAATATGTTTTAGGATTCTGAGTTTCTTTTTTATCATAATTTGTCAACATAATACAAAATATATTTTTTTTTTGCCATTTGTCATAATTCTCGTACTCTATATGGCAACACCAACATTACAAAATGAATAAATACTATGACATACAAAAGGTGTCGATGATAATAACACGTAAAATAGCATGTGAAAAAATATTAAAATTATTGTACATTACAATGTTCACTATATTAAAAATATGATCAAGAAAAACTCAACACCGTAATCGATGGAAAATGATTTTAGAATCTTTATTCTAGATATTTATTTTTGTTACAGCTAGACCTTAAATTACATACTCTCTAAAATAGTGTATGATATATATACATATTTTTGTAATTTAATTAAAGCCTAAATTCTATATATCTTCTATATCTAGAAAAATATATCAGAAATTATTTTTTGAAACGATTTATCATTAGTCTGTTATTAAAAATATTATATTTTTCAAATATTGTATTAATTTCAGTATCAAGTCCAGTCAAATCTTTAGCTTCTGTTTGAGTAGTCTCCTATGGACCCAGCTCCACAGTTCAGTCACGGTCTGCGGCACTCTTACGCACGTCCGATATTAAACACGAGTATCCCAGTTCGGCCGAATCATGATTCTCCAATTGATTAGCGCATAATGACGCGGTATGGGCATAGGAGTCGGTTTCCTTTGTTCCTTTATTAATGTTCAAACATCATTAGGCCGGCATTGTCCGGCGGGGACACGCCCATCGCCTCCTCAAACGGCTGTAAGGAAACATTACAGCCATTAGACATAACACAAAAAACGCAAATCTGTATAACACACACGGGTAAATGCACCTAATTGCATCCAGTACCGAGCAACGGTTCTGGAAAATTTTCCTGAAAAAAAATTTCATTACTTTAATTTGAATCTAATCGAGTTTCCCCGCCGCAGCCTCCCCGACACATCGCGACTGCACCCAAATACCGAACAATTATAGTTCAATTAAATATTTTAATTAAAATTGAAGTGTTCCACGAATGATGCGAGTGTGATCATTAAGCGGAGCTTCACTCCGCGGACGGAGCTCGGTGTGATGTTGTCGTCGCGTTCTCGCGCGCCGCTCCGTCGTAAGCGCATCTCGCTCTACCGTCTAATGGCGGGTAATCAATCAATCATACAGAGCAGTCGGTTGTATCTAAATTTAAAGGATTATAAATCTCAAGCCCACAACCATAATACAGTATTTTTAAAATGAAGATTTTGCTGTTTTATAACTATCATAAAAATTAAGTGATTTTATTTTAATGAAATATACATATTGTATCAATGGCATGTGATTTTTGATTATGAATAAAATCACGTAACATGAAAAATAAGAATATTCTCAATTTACAATAATTTTGACAACGATAAAAATATTATATTTTTCAATAATGAGGCACCATGTTTACTTTACTTATTTTTAAACCTATAAAGTATTATAAAATTCAATATCTAATCAAATTAAAATAATCCTTTAACGTGTATGAATATGATAAACCATTCTACTATTAGAAATTAGGGGTTTATCGAGCAATAATTTACAAATTTAATTTAATTACAATTAAATAAACTAATAAATTCAACAATATTAGAAATATGTTTGTTGTTTTCATTGTTAAGACATATTTTGTTTATTAGAAAAATCATAAACTATTCCGCGACTATTTCTTTAAAAGTATAACAAAGTTGGAATTAAATTCAACGTATAGCGGAAATAACTTTGTAATCAATATTAATAAATCAGTACTTTATTTTATGTCTCAAATTTCTCTCTATTTCTGTATCTCAAAAAACAGATAAAACAACATGAAATAGACTATAAAAATGTGGAATAACGTGGTACGAGCGTTATTGCATAAATTTCATATAAACACGAGTAGAGAGAACCCACGGACGCCTTTCCAGATACGTTCACACTTGAAACCACGTTATTCCATTGATTGGGAGCAAAAATTCAATGGCAACGTTGGCTTATTAGTAAAAAAGAGAGATAATATTTTTATAGGGGATGCATGACATTCCATAAATTTCTGTTATCACCTTATTCATTAATGAGATATATTCATTAAATATTGATAGATTTAAAAAAATCATTTAATTACAAATTTGCAAGTATTAATTTCGTAAATAATCATTTTTTGTTTGGTCCAAACTATATATGTATCATTTTCCCAAGTTGCAATGTTTTGCGCCTACGCCATTGAATATAATAAATTAGTCTTTTCATTTGAAAGGCCGCCATGTTTGTCGGCTTAATGCCGACGTTTCGAAAATTATTACGGCTTCTGTTTTTACAAAAAAAAAATAAAAGAAAAAATAAATACAACGATCCTATTAGGGGATAGTGAGTGTAAAAAAAATCATACGAGATAATAATACTTAATATGTTACACTGTCAGTGCGGAGTGAAATGATATATACGAAGGAATTACATGGCAATACTATTACATAAATTCAAATTATCCGCGACTGGAAATATTTCCAAAGAAAAATGTTGCGAACGCCTGCGGGGAATCGAACTCATTATATTTCTTCTACCTGAAATAGGGTTAAAATGACGTATGAAAATGGATAAAATGGCAATTAGGGCTGTGTCGCACACTTGTCGTTGGGTTATTTGATGACTTGTCATTCTGTCGCCGTTCAGATGATGAATAGACGTGCCAAAATATGAAATTATGTAATTCAGCGAGGCGTAAATTTTGAATAATAATAATAATAATAATATCTCGGTTAATATAAGATTCAAACGGTCAAATTTCACCTGTTGAATTTTATTATTTTATACATACTTAATCCATTAAGAAATCGTACGTACACATGTACGTACATACGCACGAATGAGATCAAGTTAGCCTCGAGCTTTTACAAAATTGCATTGCTGTGTGGTTTTATTGTTGGCTTATCTGACCGTCATAAAATCAGAGATATCAAACTAATTTTTGTAACAAATACATTTGAAAAAATCATTATAAACTTAAATGTTCACCTAAAAAATAATTTGGTCATAATTTACCAAGAATTCCAAAATTTTTCAGTTCCCTTTCGAATATTCTGAAGTTTATCTTTTAGTGTTTCTTACTAAGAAACATTTTTTTTAACCCTTTGCGGTCCAATATCTACTGGTATTAGCGATCGGCTTTTTACTGATAGTTTCACTAGGACCAGACTCTTTGCTAAAATTGTCATAAAAATATTTTACAGCAGATATTTTTATTATCTATAGTATCAAGTATCAACGAGATAAAATCATTTTCTAATAGTTAAATTGTATTCTGGAATGGAAAAACAGTGAAAAAGAGACGCGATTTTTACGGGTCACTATAAGTATGGGAATTATTTAGGTTCTGGATGTGAAAGTTTTACAAATATAATCTGCAAAATATAACTCTAGAAATAACACAGAATATGACAGATTTTATAAAATCCAAAGTTTGCGGAGCAACTTTTAACCCTTTATAGGGCAAATTAATTATTTTGGATTTTTTTTATTTGTTATTGTTATTGACAATACTTACTGTCAATAACATTAAATTAACCAAAGAACTTTTTCGACAACATATTACGTTATTAAGGTTAACATTTCTATGGGCGCTCATGGAAATATAGACCTTAAAGCGACTTATATTAATATATATTAATCAATTTCAGCCTTTGCCTTATAAAGGTTTAAAGAGGAATTATTACCTCACTGGCGCGATAATGGTAAACAAAAAAGGTTTGTCCAAAGATAAAAAAATACAAATAAACTTTTGGGCCAAAAAGAGGAAACAGAAAAAGGGCAAAGCAGAGACTCGAAAATATCATTTATTTTATTACGATACATGCGATAGGAAGTCCGACCTTCGTCTATCTATCTAACACGTAATAAATCTATCTAACACGTAATAAATATCACTTGCATTAAATCCATGAAGTTTTTTTTATTTAATATACCCGTTTTATGATTTTCTTACTATAAACATTATTATTAATAAAAAAAACTGAAAATGGCTTGGACCTGTGGTAACACTTTTTAAAAAAACCTTGGACCCTAAAAGTATAATACAAAGAATTGTCAAATTGTTTTAGTTCCCTTCCGAATGATCTGAAGTTTATATTTTAGTATTTTTTCTAAGAGACAATATTTTAGTATTTTTTCTGAGACAATATTTTAGGTATTTCTCTCCTCAAACTTGTGTGAAGGAAGATTCGGAGGATATTTGACCCAAAACTATTATTGAAAAGATTTGCGGAAATGCTGCAGTAATCTATTGTTTTGGTTTATAAAAGATTTCATGCAGTAGATTTTGACTTAAAGCAACCGTTTTTGGACAATTTGATAACTGGAGATGAAAAATGGATACTCTCTACTAATTTTAAGCGACAAAGAGTCGGATAGATTCTGAGAAAACGTATCAAACCATTGCTTAATCAAGTCTTACTTATAAAAACAATTAAGCACTGTGTTTGATGAGATTTTCAAGGTATAATTTACTATAAGCTTTGAAATTGCAATTGAATATTGTGAAAAACGCACGACTGTACACAGTTTTTGCCAACCAATAAGAAAATGTGATTTGAATGGGGTTGTACTTTGACATCCATCTCTGAGATTACTCCGTCTGATTTCCATTTGTTCCGGCCATTACAAAATGCTTTCGTCAAAGTAAAATCATTAAAATAAAGTTAAATACTTATTATCACTGACGACATATGCATAGCAATTTTAATTATTTCAGTTATTGTAAACTATATATTGAGAACCACTGATCAAGACACATTAATCTAAAGGATTGTTACGAATATAATTGTGTTACAAATTCAAGACAATTTTATAGCGTTTCGCTGAGCAGGTGAATGAATTTTTGTCCGAACTTAATTCGTCCATTATCTCGGCAATTTTTTTATCTTAAAATTTTGGTCCAAACAACCGTTGATATTGACATCATTTAAACGCAATTTACACACATTCGGCGACATGTGTATTATAGGGATTATGACCCCCCGTGCAGTGTGATGAAGTGTCCGATATCGGTGCGTGTGATCATTGTCCACAATCGGGCCGCGAAGATCTATAAATCCTCTCTGGATAGATCCATTAGCCGATGGATAAGATCTGTGCGGAATAAGCGGCTTAAACCTCATTGTGGTATTATAATAACACACGCACGTCTATTGTTTGACGTGTCGTCGTAACCCAATGCAAATAATGCACTCTTGCATATGATGCTTCGTTTTTTTCCCCATTTAGTTTTATTAATTTTTGAAAAAATGTATTACTAATATTGCTACGTTCACATGGATTAATTTTTCGGAAAACATATCACTCTAAATTCATTCGACCAACAACAATGGAAACTAACTCCCTTACATTTCGATATCATAAATCATCTTGGATTGTCAGAGGGGTGAGCTAATCCGTAATATGAGACCTACACATAAACACATATGGCGATATGCGATTTGTGTGTGTATGTTATGATATGATTTTGATTTAAAAAATAAAACATCTTATTTGGGAATTTTTTGGTGTTTGGCAATTTTTTACTTATGGGAAAATTTAAAATTTGGAAAAATACATCATCGTTATTACTGACTTAAATATTAGCAAATCTTTCTATTCTCGATTATGAAAAACAAAACACGAAATGAAGATTTTTTGTCAACATTGAAGACAGAATCGCTGAAGGAGATACACGTAATATCTAGAAATGCTTTGAATATTAAAAAAGTACTGACACAAGTATATGATGTGACTCAGGGATTGGAAATCTTTGTTTTTAAAGGGTCACGTTGAAAATATTTTAGACCTACTCGATTCTAAAATTTGGAATTTTGTATGGGAAACTGCAGTTATTAGTTATATTAGATTTTTGATCAAAATTAATAATATTATTCATTTAAATAATGTTAGCAGCAGGGAAATATTTTTATTTGATCAAAGACTGATGATCTAATTCAAGAGAATGAGCCACGCTGTGATTTTAAATCTTTAAATTGTATCAAAAACTAATAATTGCGTTAAATCACGGTATTTCGCTAGGTTTCACATTTTTTAAAACCCTGAACACATTTCATCAGCAACGAGAATCGGAATAAAGGACGAATGATCTGTATTTTTCAACATAAACTTTAATCTAAGAAATATACAGTCCCTCATATAACGAAGAAATCGTGACCACGTTATTGAAATCAAAGGAGCTAATACAAAATTTGGGAAGGGCTTTTTAATTTTAATTTAATTAAATCTATAATTTTTTTATTCGCATATTTTAAATGACCTTGTCTATGTCACGTGATTTATTTCGCGTGGCAATGCAATACATACATATAATCAAACTTCTTTTTGTGCGACTTTTCTGTGCAATTTTCGTTTATGCGGTATTTAAAAAAATCGAGAAATAATTTAATTCATTTGAAGATTTTTTTGCTGTAAGTTTGCCTGCATGTTCAAATGTATTTCATCATCACATTGCATAAGTATTACGCCAGTCAATTACATTAAATATGCATTGCACTATATCAGTGATGGCGAACCTTTTTGAGAAGTTTTTTTTAAACTAGCTCTTGGATCGAGTCAGTGGCTTCACCTGGAAAGGCTGAAGTGGGTAATAGGATAATGAAATCATTTTCGCATATGACGCATCAAGTAGAATATATCGTGAAATGGTATTATATGCTTGTGACAATATTATTAAATTTTTGGGACAATAAAAAATAAAAATCGGCATATTTAATTTCTATTTCCGTAAAAAAAACGAATTTACTTTATTGAATATTTGTAGTGCATGTTTTGATATTTTGACGAATTTCAGCTCACAGACCATATAAAATGGACACGGGAGAAAAGTTTGGCGACCCCTGATGCGGACAATAATTATATTGGTGAGAAAAACGATAATTCCTCTATATAAATATAGTTATCGTAAAAATCGTTACATTATTGTTTCCTAGAATAATAAATATACCAAAAACAACAAACAATATTTATTTAAAATAATTTTATGAAGAATTACCATTTATCGGTTTTCCGTAATATATTTTTTGGATTCAATATTAAAGTTGGCCGTATTTTTTTGTTACATTAAACGATGAATAGGAAATATTGACAGCTGCCAAACCGAGTCCGGAAACTCATCTCGCGCTTATTTATAGCCGAGTTTATTTTCGGTAAAATGATCCGCGCAATCGAATTACCATCAAAGAAAATTTTCCCACCGCCCCAATTAACGCCCCCGCGGTATACTTTTCACCTGCGAATTATCGGGGGTGGCCCCCCGACGGGCGCCCGTCCAATTTGGGCGAGTTGCTCAATGGATTCGTTAAAGAGACGAATTAACTCGATTAGAGGCGGTGGCCCTAATTAGCCGCAGAGCGCTCAGTCGGAGCCGGCGCCCCCGCCCCCGGGGCCCGGGCTCCTTGGACCCCCTCGGCGCCTCCGCCCCTGCGCCTAACCGATTCGTTAGTCAAAGGCTTTCGGTGTGATTCAATTTGAAATTCTTATCGGTAATTGGATTAGCCGGGACCCGCTGGATTTCAGGCGGCTAATCAACGTGGATGTGTAGCAGCCACCAAAACGATTCTGCTGTAGAGACGGCGTCTGTAATCGGCGCTGACGACGCCCAAATCAAATAGGGAAATGTGAGCCAACGCTTATATATTACAAGTACATATATAAATATGTATAATTTAATAAATAACAATTTTTGATATTTTCAATTGCTAATTGTTGTCTATGATAAATAGTATTTATAGGGAAATATCCATATTTTACATCAGGGATCAGCAAACTTTTTAGTAAATAAATATTACGAATTTGTGATTATATAAAATAATTTTTGGATAATACATATATGTATATCTTTTCACCTAAACAAGTACTTCTAAATATAGAAGTAAATTCTTATTGATTAAGAATTTACTTCTATATTCTATTCTAACGTCAGGGTAAACATAGACAAAGCATTGCATTGATTTTCAATACTTTCATTCTGTAGTGAAGTGTAGTAAAAGAATCATGCCATAATTCATTTAACAACTGTTAAAGATCTATGAAATTAGTCAAGTCGATCCACATGGGTCATGCCCTGTGGTCTATAGGATGAATGTCCCTGAGTAATGGAAACTAAAAAGAAACATATGCAATAATGAAATCCAAGGGTCCACGATATAAAGTGAATCCTTAGTATATTTTCCTAATTCTAAACGAATCCTTGATGCTGCAGTAGCAGAGGTAAGTCCACGCAACACTATTTCATTGATTAAAAAATAAGAATTCTGTAAAATTCTTTTATTCCTTCCCTTATTTAATTTTTCTAATTTTAATAACAAACATTAATGTGTGATTTAGAAATCTTATTTATTTGTTCTAATTATAAGACAATTTTAATATTAATGACATACATATGTCGAATAATAATCTAATAGTAATTTTTTGACAATATTGTCTAAGAGAAGTAGTTGCAACGAGATAATTTTGACGTTTGACGGAAAAATGATTTAATGTATAAAGACTATCCACACAGCGAGTTTTAATCTTTGGTTCAATATTGTCAATCTTGGTTAAAAGAAAAGCTACGCAGCGGAAAAATTTCAATGGTTGACCGAAAATTGTAAATCTCGTCCAAGAAAAAAGTAAGCGAAAGCGTCTAGTGAAATTTTTTTTCGGTTATTCGTAAGATGTTATATTTTCGTTCGAAATCAAAAAGCTGCGCAACGAGAAAATTTTGAAATTTAATTAAAAAAATATGATAATCTCTAATATTCAAAATTATGTTCGTTAGATCCTTAGTAAAATCGACGATTTGTTCATCCCTGATTTAAATCAATATGTATATTTTCCAATGTTTTAAAAGAATATTTAATTTCACTTCACTTCATGTAAAAAGACAGAAAGAAAAACAACCTCTTAACTTTCTTCTATTTTATTAGCTAATTCAGATGTTAACATTTATTTTTAGAAAAAATCAGAGGGTCTTTCCGAGTTCCCTAAATGCCGAGGTGCCTTCTGTCTTTTTCCCTTCAGGTAGCTAGGTGCCAGATGAGAATTAAAAAAAATCTAAATGTATGATAAGAGATGATAGTTATATTTTATTAAAAAAAAATATATAAATCAATCATTATAAAATATTTCTTAGTTTAATAAGTTCATTATTAGCTCGCAGGTTGTAATAAATTAAATAATAAATCATTTATTATTACTAAATAAAAGTAAAATAATAAATATTTTTGACCTATGAGAAAATATCTCTTTATAGAAAAATATAATGAAAGCAAAATTGATAAACCTAGATATCAATGAAATATTTGCTATACCAAGAATATATATTCTTAGTACGAATATGTAATCTACATAATCTCAAAGTCGTTAGAGACGCGAGCAGGAAATGGAAACCATATTCACATGATGCACTTAATTAATTGCATAATATTTTAGAAAGCAATTCCATGTGAACACGCTGAAAAACGTGTTGATCAATTAACACTCATCATGGACTGGTGTTTCAGTATTAAAGCTCGACCTGATATTTCAGATACGCTCATTTTAAGTAGTCGATTGCAGTATGTGACAAGTCGACTATAGTATATTGGATACGACTGAATCCTATGTTTTTTTTTATATATAAATGCACACTAAATGCAAATATCTTAATTGAGCGATCTAATTCAGACCCATATTAAAGTGATGACAGATGATAATGCATACGATGTGTCGACATGCGATACAAAAAGCGATGCAACCGACCGCAAAGAGATTAGAACCACATTGCAAATTATTAATGAATCACTGGCATGAAAAGGTTATCCGCGTTTTCCTTATTAGATATAAATAACATAAGTGATGCCCTCGTAAATGTTCCGTTCGGTGAATGCAACCGATGGTTGTACACGCCGAATATGTTGTTCGACAACGCTTCCCAAATAAATACGTATCGGCGTTGTTTCGTGTTAATTAGCCACAAAATAGTTGGCCACGGTCGCGCTGTAATCCGTCGCATTGTACGAAGCGACAACTTCCGCAGGAAGCGTCGATTATCCACACGCATCACCTACTAAATGTGGCCAATTCCGGGCTCATTCAATCCCAATTTGATTATGGCGGCCAACCACCGCATAGCCGTTCACTGGCGATTTGTTACGAGCCGTTTCGGTTGTACGCTGCTTCAATGACAACAAGCCGTGCTACCACCGTAAATATTCATATATCTGTATGTTATATATTCAGATTGTTATAACACTATATACAGTGAAACCCCCGGCTTTACGTTTTTGAAGGGACCGATAAAAACAAACGTAATCGGAGGGAAAACGTAGATTCCGGGTTAGAAAAAAATGCATTTAATTGAAAATTATTTTTTATTTACGCAAATCAGCATGGTTTCGTCCATAGGGAAAGGCCCTCAAAATGCCTCATAGCATCTTCTTTTGTTGGAATTGGATGGATGGATAAGTTTACCTCCTCCTCACCAGATAATTTTTCGTCGGATAAGCTTTACGTGGATATGACTGACCACTTTATCGTCGATATCCATAATTTCATCAAATGTCCTCACATTAATGTCGAAGTCCATGTAACTTTTTAACGGTTTGGCAGGATTATTTTCTTTTTTTCTTAAATTTCACCCCATGCCTTTACAGCGTAATGCATTGGATTTAAAAAAAACCTTATAATTTTTGGGATCTTCTCATCATTCCAAATTTTATAATAATATTTGTACCAGATTTTTAAAAGCACAAATTATTCCCAAGGCTTATTTTATATTCTTCAATGTTAAATTTGTTGGTTAGACAGGACAATAAGATATTTTTTCTTTTCTTAACTCCTATCAATGCATCTAAGTTTAAAAGCTAATTATTTAAGTCATCGTTTATATTATATATTTATTTCAAACATTTAAAATCGTCGCGCATTTAATTAAATATGTTATAAATTGTTTTGAATTTTAATTTTTTTAAACGTAAATTGCGGGAAATAATAAACGTAAAAGGGGGTACTAAATGTACTAAAATAAGACAGGATTGTAAAAATTGAACGCAAATGGCGAGAAAGCGTGAAAGCAATCCTACAAAAAACCCAAGAAGAAGCAGCCTCGTAGCTGGAGAAAATTAATGTCGATATCTGTGACTGAGACACTAACAATAATCTTTGCAACCCTCAAATTTATTTCCGTGTTTAAGTTTTTATCGACTATATAAAAAAACAGCATACGACGTCGCAGTATGGCCACAAAAGAAAAACCTCTTAGGACAGGTTACCGAGAGACAGTATGTTTCCTTTGTCAAAGTTTCTTTCCAGGTGTATGGGAAGAGGGCGTGAAGAATGACAATAAAAGCCATATGAAATCATTATTTTCAGCATTATGTTAATTTTATCCAATAGTTGCAAAAATTCAAATTATTTTGAACACTAAAATGTCTTTTAATCATTTTTTTGCAAAAATATGTGACAAATAAACTTCTTTAGTCGGCACCCTCATGTCTATGGATTGTGACCATTCTTAATCCGAATCTTCTTGATTTTGACTCTCCAGGATTTTCTGCATTCCGCATCTCGCATCGCAGCAGCTACTACGGTGAAGCCCGTGGGGGTGGGTCTTCACTTGGTCGTTCCAGCGGGTGGGCCCCGTCCAGTTACTTCCTCTGCATCCTTGTACGTTCCCAAGCACGACGAGCTTCTCCAGAATTTCGTTTCTTCTAGCGAGATGCCCGAAGTTTAGCAGAATCCTTTTAAGTCATGTGATTGAAAGTCGGTCATCTTTTTCGTTTGCCATTTATTTTAGGACAGATTCGTTGTGCGTTTAGCAGTCAAATCCCATTTCAAAGGCGTCAATTTTCTTCCTCAAGTTTTCCTTTATGGTCCAAACTTCTACGCCGTAAATAAAAACTGAGAATACCAGACTCTGTATTAAACGTTTTTTTGTCTTTTTGGTTATCCCCCTGTTTTTCCAAATTGTCGATGCATTTTTAGCAATCCCAATTCGCCTTCTTATTTCTGGCTCCCCAATTTTCGTTAATCGTTAGTAGTGATCCGTGATATAAAAATTCTCTCTAGATCTGGAAGATTAAGTGATCTGGATAGCTGATTACTTCAGTCGATTATCATCAGCTTGGTTTTGATAATATTGATATTGATGAAAATTGATTTAATAATAATTTTGTATTACCCTTTTAATACCATCATATGATTCGAGTTCATATAATTTTTGTAGATGATCTTTTCCAATATCGCTTTTAAAGAAATAATCGAAAAATACATACCATGTAAAAAAATCAATGAATCATAAAGCAAGCCTGGTAGATAAACTTTTCAGAACTTTAAAAAATGATAAATTATAAGTTTAAGCCATGTTCTACTGATTTAAATGATAAGCAAATACGGTCAAAAGGATCTATAAAGATCAGAATGCATCCAGAAGCGCATAGTAT
This sequence comes from Philopotamus ludificatus, assembly GCA_022495035.1. NCBI lineage: Eukaryota > Metazoa > Arthropoda > Insecta > Trichoptera > Philopotamidae > Philopotamus > Philopotamus ludificatus. The sequence goes on from JAGXCT010037021.1 coordinate 215,248, forward strand.
GCATATATTTAAATAATATGAAGGTGCTGATTCAGTTGATGAAAAATCATTTTTAACTATCAATCATTGAATATGATTCAATTTACGATTATTTTCATCCTGCACATGCACGAGCACTTATTAAACTCAGTTTTTAGTAGACTAATTCTCTCGAGATTTTCATAAACCTTGTGTTATGGCTTGTAGGTAACGTACATATTATTTCGATAGTGCAAGTTAACCGCGATTGAGCTAAGTTAGAGAGTTCAGTGGAAGAGATCCATTACTTCCGCACGTTTTATAAACAAATATGGATCTAGATAAACGTAGCTACTGGCCTCAAAATCTTTCAAATGCTTCCTAATTCTATTCAGTGGCATCTCCAATTTGCCTACAATGTTGTGATTTATCATTGCGGTACTAGTGGAATGGATCAGTGGTTCATTACCTTTTCAGAATCATGGAATATTAAAAAAAAACTCTTACACATGTTGTCAGCTCTTCGCGTTTTTTCTTTTTTAATATTCACATAAGTACCGTGTTTAAAATTGTAATAAAATTTTTATCGCCTAGAAATAGTTTTAAACTCACTGTGAACATAATACTAAATTCTTTAGCAGTTATTTTGGTAAGTTTTATCAACTAGAATGTATTAGATGCGTTGACTGAATTTATATTAATTGTTTCTGAATTTAATTATTTTACAGTCGGTTTGATTTTCAATTTGAGCATCAGTATTTCGCGAAAGATAGATTAAGAACCACTGGAGTTGACAATCATTTTTCTTTTCTATTTTCCAGACAACTCATATTTATTCTATCTGTTTGGGATTCACATTACTAACAATTGAGAAAGTGGAAACAAAAAAATTGGTCAAGAAAAGTCTTGTATTGTTTCTAGTTTCTTTGCACACATTGTTTATGTATGATAGAGAAAAAAATCAAACTATATGTTTAGTCATCAACATATTGTTTAATCTAAAAAAACTATTCAATGATTCTAGTCATTAATTTTCCACGTAATGGAAAATTCGAAGCGGTTTCGCGGTTATCGAATCCCTCGTCATCAGAGGCGGCCTCATACGTGCACAGTATCAATCGCTGGGATAATGTTGATTGAATTGGAGCCGATTTGCATAGCGGCCCGGGGCGGCGAGTTGTGCCTGAGTTCGGTCCCTGACGTTAATTAGTCGTAATTCGATTAGGGGCGGCTCTTCAAAGCCTTTGCCGAGGCGGCGCCCGGGCCAAACGCCCAAAATAAGCGGAAGCACACTTTGAGAAGCTCTCGGTGCCAAATTTTCCAAAAAATTCTCATACCGAAGCCGTAATTGAATCGCGCGTAATTGAATTTTCGGCGTGATGGATTATTTTCAATAAGACAGACGTGATGAAACGGTGTTATTATCGGCGGGCATTGTTCCAGGTATCGAAAGCAGGGCCGAATCCTACCACCAATTATCTATGTAATTGTGCGATGTAATAATCAATTCAATCATTTCGCCTCCCGATACAGCGAGGCGAGATTTTTCGAAATGGAAATTAATCATTCCGTGCGATCTAAAGTAGTGCTATACAAATTTTATTCCAATCAAATATTGCGTAAGCCGTTCGTTTTGGCTACCACTCATTCAGAAGCTGATCTATTCTATTGCGAGTGTAAAATTATTGTTAATTACCATTTGCAAAGTAATAGAAACACTGCTATTCACAATAGAAAAATACGTTCTTGTGTTATCATGCACAAATGAAACGATTTTTTTTATTCTTTGAAATAAGAGCAATCCCTAAACTTAACATGTTATTTTTTTACTAGTAAATTTCCTCGTATCTGGATCCATATTATTTTTTTATTTAATTCTTCTTTGCACAACTTGATCGATGTCAACTCCTTATTTCAGCAATAGAAGAAGCGAAAAGCTGTCACAAAGGTTCGACAGCTATTGATGACCAATATCCATTTTTTTCTGTAATTACACGGATCAAAACAGAGTTTCATTTTATGATATTTGACGTCGCATCTTGACTGGCATTATTCCTTTCTTTTACAAGAATAACGGGCTCATTTTTTCAGTAGAAAACAGCGTTAATATTTATCTTTGAGTAGAAAACAAATTATTTAATGAAAATTATCATCACTTATCCCATAAGTAATATTGTTTTTCCGTCAAAATTTGTCAAAACATGTTCTAAACAAGAGATTTTATCAGATGTATAAATACCTCTGTGGAAAAAGTCCTTCATTCAGATAAATACTGACCTACACGTATGTTGGTATTTCTGGTTTTAATGAAGTTGTTTTTAAATATTCACGAGTGGGAATAATGGTTCCGTAAATTTGATAAAAATTTCTCGGGAAGTCTCGAGATTTTTTTTATTTAAACATTTAGGAAATCTTGTTTCTCGATACATTGTTTATAAGAATTTACAGATTTTTTTTCTTTGAGTTCAGAGGCTGAAATAATAAAATTATCCATAACCACACTGAAACGGTTGCTTCGTCGACTAATTATAGAGTATGAAAAAAATATGGCTTTGGAAATAGTAATTCAGCATAAAGTAAATTTAACTGTAGAAGAACAATTGCAACACTATCCTCCAGAGCGTTAATCTAAAGATGAACCAAGTAGCTGATGAATATTTCCAGATACTGACAAAAGATGTAACCGCCTAAAAGCAACTGGAAAATTGACTTACAATTCAAAACTTCTAAAAACAGCAATACAATAAAAACAACATCGACACAGAAAGTGAAAACCATTTCAATCTCTGTAAATTTCGTGTTGAAATAAAGAGAAAATATCTGACAAACCAAAAATTTGTTTTCTTTAAGAATAAATTATTAATCAAACCCTTATAAATCGCGCTTTTATATAACAGGTTCGACAATCCCTCCTATACCACTCCCTCCTAGAGTGTTCAAGATCAAATTATATATTTATATATGCTAATGGAAAAATTGATCGATATATTGATTTCATTAGAAAAAACAATGAAAAAATATTTCTAATAAACTATGAAAAGTCTAGTTTTCATCAAGATGTCCTGAGATTTCTAGAGAATATTAAATAAAATTCTCTAATTCTCGAGATATACAAAAATTCTAAGCATATGTCGAGAAGGTTGGAAAAAAATTTAAAGACTGATGAAATTTTCAATAAAAAACAGATTTCAACCCTGCTGAAATCTTTTAGGAATGGCATAAAAACGCATGGAAGAATGTTATTTACTCCGATGAAGAATACATAGTTGATTAAATTAGTATTTTACATATTTTTTTAATACCTACATTGAAAGAAAAAAAAAACGACATTACTTATGAAATGATCTGATTTATTGTTTTTAAAAAATGTCAGCAGACAGCAGGAATGTACCGTTTTTTAATTTTGAAATCTCAAATACGAAAATATAAATATTATATATTATCCTCAGACTAATGATTATATCGGCAATCGGTTGACCCCTTGTTACGAGTCTTTTGATAAAGCGCGACCAGTGGGCGTCGTCTCGGGTAGTCAGTCTCCGCGACTACATCTTCTGGACAGGAGTCCTAATGACAAATTTCTGTTAAGCGGCAACACTGACAACAAGGGATATTATCAATCAATGTGACCTGTCATCTCGAATCACGTAATTCGTATACGGACGCAGTGGTTCGCAAACTTCACAAAATTTAAAAGACGCAAACCGGATCGTTCCAAAATTAAATAGATCCTGCGTCGACCGCTCTATTGTCGTTGGTGTTAAAGCCTATTAATACTATCGCGCGACGTGACATGCCCGATTTTTTTGTCGTTATTATCGAATAATATTCAAAACAGGCCGCGTCCGTTAAATGGGATAATATTGAACGTAAATAAATTTATCATCATCATTATATATTTAATAAGGTGATCTGTTGCCTTCGGTGGCAGCTTAATGATACGATTGTTGTCGGCTTGTTCTTCAACACCTCTCTTATCGCCGCCTTCGCCGCTACCCGAATATTGATGATAACGTATCCAATTAACACATCCACCAGAAAATACCAATTTCACATTGGTGAATGTACGCATGTGGGTTTTTCGATTCGTTTTTGCGCACTGGCGAGCAGGTCGTTAGTTGGCGGTTACGTTGGTAGCAGTTGCGATGTTGTTTCGAATTCAAATTTAAAGCCAATCACGTCGTTTTACGTCCGCGGCCAGTGTTGCAAGTGGAAGTGCAGTGCCCACGAATAATATTCTATTGCCATATTTTTAAGTAATAATTCAAAATCGCCGTTTTAGCGATAACTAGCGTTGTATAGCGATATATTATTAGTTTTATTATATTGAAATAATACAATTTATCATGATTTTAATGCATAAGAACGTACATTATTCTCGAAAAATAAAATAAAAATTGAATGTTGCCGGCTGTGTATTACCGGTGCGCCGTCCGTGCGCTCAACAACCAGCTCCCTAATAACCCGCGATGATTGAAATAAACGTTCCAAAATTATTTGATTATTTGAAATTGGAAATTGAAATTCCATTTTGAAACGAGCCGCGGCTACCGGGTGCGCCAAAACGCCCGCGATAATCGAACATGAGAAACCCTCCCGGGATTGATACCATCGGCCACGGTAATGAGGCAATCACGAGGCAATGTGGTGTTAACAATTTTATTGAAATTGCTGCAATTTCATGTTCATATAGTACAACAGTAATATATTAAAAAGAACAGAACTAAACAACATTAAACTGGCGAAACGAAGCCAAATATTTTTAGAACGGCTTCTGTTTAACGCTCACTACAATTAATAAATCGATTTATATATATATATATATATATATATTTTTTGATATTGTAATTTAGTATTTATTTAAATTTTTTTTAAAAATCTGAAAGTATGAAAACAGTATGAGATTTCTTGAGCTACGTAAACGGAGTGTCAGCGACACAGAATTATCCATATCTTTTTAGACACCTAGTTTTTTATATTGAGAATATATTTTTTAGAAAAAAATGTGTAAAATTAACATGCCCGCTTTCAAAATTAAATTTATTAAATATACCGGAAAGAAATCCATTTTCATTCATCATAGAAAGCCTGTCCTGAACATGGTGGACATCAAAGCTAAACAGCTTTGAAAGTTTTTTTTCTCTAGTAGCGTTTCTCTGCTTTTTTTGTCATTTATTTTATTTTTAAGAATAAAGTAAACAACCCTGAAGCGAATACTTTTGATTTTGAAAAAAAAACAAATCGATATCTTTCCGGTACCCCAAATACATTCAAGGAAAAAAAATCATGCAGAATTTATAGGTTAATCTAGTATTGGGTACCTCAAAATTTGATTTTTCCGAGTAACTCTTTTAATATAAATCCTACATGCCACACGATTTTTGTATTTGTCTTTTTTTTTTTTTGAGTCGTGAAGCGATTACATATTATTATATTTTTATATAAGAATATTAATCCACTTTCCCTAATTTCTGAGGATCGTGACCATCTGCATGATTCCCCTTATGGCGAGCCATGGACATGGTTTTCATGGGAATATATAGTGCAGTGGTTTCTTGTTGCCTTCTGCACCGCAGTGATTTTTTTTATACTGAAGAGCGCTGCTGCCCGCTTCCCAATTTATATTTTTTGACAATTATTTTTTTGTGAAATGAAGGTCGTCAGCCTTCATCCCACCCTTCTGTTGACCAGCGTCACTCAGAAGTATTCAGAATGGTCACCCATCTGAATACTATCTGCGCTTATTGGCAATTAACTTTAACAATCATAATTTGATTACAATTACCTCCAAGCTATGACGGGTATTTGTCTAAAAAACTATAATTAATAAGTATTATAAATAATCATTGTCTTTTATTGTTTGAAATTGCGAAAAAAAATTAAAAATAACAATATTTGCTCGATACGATGTGCAAGTGCGAGTGAAACCGTACTAGTAACTGGCATGTCCTCAGTCTGTGGTGGGACATAGCGATTGTTATCTACGCGCCATATTGATTAGTTAAAAAACCAAAAAATATCGGCCAAATTTTGAAGCATATCATGAATAACTATTTTTATTCGTAAAATAATCCATCTATATAAAAATGTCATGATATTGATGAAGAATTCATCAAAATCTTGACTTAAAAGGCTTGGGGGTATCTGAGATACCCCCTTTGGACGACGCGGTTGTTTTCGAGCCGCCGTGACAGATGGATATTTTTTTTTTTTTTATCTGGGAATTATTATGATCTACTTTCTCGATAATTTTACTTTTGAAATAACAAAACCAGTCCTTCTTTAGATATTTTTTTTAAAATAGCATTTTGTTGAAATATATGAGTGATCGTTAGAAATAAGTTTTGTATTAAATCGACAGAAAATAAATATCTATCCTGATTAGTTAAAGTGAGTCGACTCAAATAGAGTTACTGTTAAATAACATCTTTTAATTTTTGCTGATCATGCGCAAAAAAATAAATAACATTATGCGTGATATAAGATTTATAGCAATACATCAATATTGCATTATATTCTTAATGTGTTTAAAAAAAACTATTAAATAATTAGAAATAAAAGTTGAGTACACTCAACTCACTTTTTTTACACCGTAGATATGTTCCATCAAACCAAAAACTGTGTGAAAAGTGATAGAATTCATATAAAAATTTAAGATTGATTCCCTAAATTTTCAAACCGTGTTATTTAAAAAAAGAACAACATTTAAAGAAAATCTTGTAAAAAATGAAAACCTAATAAATAAGTTATACACAATGCTAATATTATTCATATATTTAAATTTTAATTAAGAAAAAGAATAATAATAACGACACGTCTAATGTGTCTAATGTTGTTCAGCGGGAATGAGCAACGATGAAATTGATTTGAAGATTTTTTCAGAAGAAGAGGAATTAATTGAACAACCCAAGCAATTTAAAACAGCGAAGATGGGTGAATATTTAAATATGATCTGGAATGGATTAGCTGGTCTCGAAGCTCAAGACCCTGATCCTGAACAATCTGCGAAAGTTACAAAAGCAGTGAATGACATTGCATGCTACACTTTAATTTATGAAGAAACGAAAAAGGCTAAAAAACAATTAACACTGGACCGATACTTGAAGTAGTTCGTCCGTAAATATATGTTAAGTGAAACCCCATTTTTTTATTTAGATAACCACGTTAATTAGTTTGGTATGTATTTTTGTGCTTTTTACAGCTCTTTCGATCTTATAAATCGTTATATCTCGATCTTATAATTTGTCTTGTACGCTTTTAATGAAAAAATAATGGTTTCGCTAACGAGGAGAACATCTCACTACCATCTGAATTTGAAATAAAAAAAACGGTTAGCCGTTTTCACTTATTTTCTCTCCATGGCTAGTTTTAACCTCGATGACAACCTCAAAGACGAATGTCTTCGATGTAAGAACATTGAAGAACAGTCCTGTTTCATCAGCATTAAAAATATCTCTTAAAGCATAGCAAAGTTTGCAATTACAATAGGAACGTCTGACTGCTTCCTAGATTCAGCGATGTCCAAATCAACACTTCAAGATTCCCTGCCAACTGATCTATACACCACAGAGTGCCTCTTCTTGAAACGATCTATCCAGCAATTGATGCAGTAAATCCTTCGGTATTTAATCGAGACGCAATGTGGATCTTATCTCGTATTAATGGTTCTGCTTCCTAATATTAATTTCTAATATATAAAAACGTCGCGCGATTGTTTATATATATGTTTAAAAATTGATTCGAATTTTAAATATTTCAAACGTAAATTG
>JAGXCT010037021.1:223236-296215 GCA_022495035.1 Philopotamus ludificatus
ATAGCTGGCGACCTGACCCGTATTCGAAGAGCCAAGATAACCTGGAGGACAACCGCCACAGTTCTGACATCAGGGCTGAGGTGGCAAAGACCCGCCTCAGGGCTATAAGGCCACTTAAATAATAAATAAATAATGAATAATAATTACCATCAAGCTATGACCCATAGTCATAGCCTGACGGTAATTCCAACGAATTATGTTTGTCAAGTTAACCGCAACTGAGAGCAGATATTACTCGGATGGGTGACCATTCCGAAGATTTTTAAGTGGCGCTGGTCAACAGAGAGATGGGGTGGAGGCTGAAGACCTTCGTTTCCCAAAAAAAAGAATTGTCAAAATATAAGCTGGGAAGCAGCGCTCTTCACTATAAAAAATCACTGCGGTGCAGAAGGCAACGGGAAACCACTGCACTATTCCCATGAAAACCATGCCCATGGTCCTTTATTAGGGAATCATGCACTTGGTCACGAAAAATGAGGGATAGTGAATTAAAAGTTTATATAAAAAAATAATAATAGCAATAATGATATTTAATCGCTTCACGATTGGATACTAAATGTACTAAAATAAAACGGGACTCCAAAAATTGAACGCAAATAGCGGGAAAACGTGAGATCCGGGCACGTAAAAACAGGGTTTCGCTGTATGTATATTCTGTTTTGAGCAATATGTCCTATAAATATGCGCAACAATATTTTCATGAGTGTTTATATAAAGATCAATTTTACTTTCACCTATCCTTCAAAACAAAACATATTTTTTGCCAAAAATACTAAATGTTGTGCTCTCCTCGGCGTACGCGTAAAACTTCGGAACCAATTAATCGTGCAATTCGAGGACCTACTGTATTTTTTTATTTTTTAGCGGACCGTGTTAGTATTAGAAATATCCAAATGTAATGTGGCAATTTCGGAAAGCATAGTTTCAGATTAGTTTTCTTCAGTCCTTTGACTGAGAAAGACGTGTTTGAATATTGTGTCGTGAGAAGTCTGCAATCTTCATTTTGCGTAGAATTTTTTTTTACATGGCCCTTTAATATTGACCAAGACACGTTTTTCGGGAGAAAATTTGCGTAGCTGTATGCTGTTTCAGTTTCACGCCAAAAAAACGCAACGGAGGAAGCCAAAAAAAGTTTAATAAATGATTAGAAATATGGGTTTTAGTTTTATTAAAAAAATACGACATTATATTTGGGTCCTTATAATACAATACCGTGTAAAAAGAATTACATGTTGTTCAGTTATGATATTGAAAAATAAATACAAATCTTTGATCAATTATTATAATGATATGATCCACATGCATACGTGCCCATAGCTTTCCCAGGGTGTTTCCAAATTATCATTATACTTGATTGAATATCACACGAGCGAGCATTCGTCATTGTCGTATTCAAGTGTTGAATTCCAACATTTGCCGGCGGTTTCAGCATGATCATCGACGGACAATGAGCAGCGGCCGCGTCTCGATATCAAATCGGAGTCGACTCTCGCTCAGGAGTGACGATTGATTACGGCGGGCCGGCCAATGGGCTCGCGGCTCGTGATGATGGGAAACAATATGGAGATAATTATCGCCGAAAACACGAATTCCTATGCCGGAGCAACTTTTTGTCGGGGCACGCTCATAAAAGGGAAATAATTAGGCCAAATTGAGTTGGATTACTAGAGGCACAATCCAATCATGATTGTGTTTCGCCTAAATGCTACCGCCTACGAGATCAGATCAATTAATCATTATTACATGTAAACGCGGCTGCGACTGTGTGAGTGCTTCTCTCTGTATACATTATTTATTTCGGCAGCAGTCGTCAACCATGCATTTTAAACACATTTTATAGATTAATCCCCTATACTACTAATATAAGAGAGTTATTAAGGACCAATAGATAAAATTAATTTTTGATTTAGACAGTGTAGCCAGGTTATATGGATCCCAAGGACATTTCATAATACGAAAAAAACTAGAAGACTACCATTCTAAGACATGGATATGTTTCAACCCTGAAACCTAATGCCAAAATTCTTTTTAAAAATAACTATGGTTTCTTTCCTCCCCCTTTTTTATTTTTATCTAATAAATAAAGCGTAATTATGTATTCTATTATTGCTTTTATCAACCCATTTTCTGACATCCAGTTGGATGCATCCAACATTTATTGTTTTGCAGTTGGTGATACTAGTTAAAGTCTATAGCAGAATTGTCAGAAAAAATACTTACGATTTTTTGGTTAGATTGGAATAAAATAAATTTAGAGATAAATCATATATGTATATAACATTTTTTGTATTTTTTTATATAAGTCGTTATATTGAGCACGGCTAATTTAAAGGTAAATAAGTTTTACTCATCGGTCACGGCGAGTCGTCCGAAGGGCTCAGAGACCCCAAGCATTTCAAGTCAAGATATTGATGAAGATACATAAAAATGTATTATTCTACGGATAAAAATAGTTATTATGTATATATACATATTTAACTAATCAATATGACGCGTAATAAACAACGCTCTCGGTGATGTCTTGCTGCAGGCTATCCTCTCGTAGCACGTCTCAATCTTACTTTTCACTCGCACTCAGCACATCGTATCGAATACGAACGAGAAGAAACATCGCACGCATGGCAACAGCAGCGAATATTGTTGTATTTATTTATTTCACAATTGCAGACAATAAAAGACAATGATTAATTATAATATTTATTCTTTAAACATTTTAAGACAAATACAAAAAGTTTGTGACCTTATATTAAAAGAGTTATTTAAGAAAAATAAAAAACTTGGGGTCCCTAATTGGCAAGGCTAGGTTAAATATACTCTATATTTATTTTAACCGTTATATCCCATAATCTCCAATTGGGAATATTTTTAAAATTTTCTTTTAACCTGGTAAAGTATTTTTTTATCAAACATATTTTTCAGTGAAAAGAACACATATATACCCAAAATTAACGAAATTAAAAAATCTTGCCAGGTAAAGAAATATTATTATGAAATTATTTAGATTACAAAAATATTATTTAGTTTACTATATTTTTTTAAATTTTTTGGATAAAAATAGACCTATATTTTTATTTTACAAAATTTCGTAAAAAATAACAACAAACAAAAACTTAAATCGAAGTAGAAAATTCATATATTTCAAAGATTATTTATAATTGTTTCTATTTTACCGATAAATAAGTTTTATTGCAATATATTCGGGAGCGCCAGACTCTCACACAAAGTTTGATATAGAGTTTTTAAAGCTATGAGGGTGGGTAGTAGCTAATTCTCACATTCACCCCTTGGCCGACATCAAATAGAAATCCCCAGAAGGTTAACACATCCAAGTACTAACCGAGCTCAGTCGCGGTTAACTACACAATCATAGCAGATTGTTATAAGCCATGACTGATTTATATTTACTGTAATAATCAGATAAAAATATTATAAAAAGCTCATCCTAATACATCTTTTTAAGAATGAAACCACTAAATATTACTAGTTTTGTACTACTAAATTAATTAGTTGACGTATTAATATTTAAAATATAATACAGATTTATTTTTGTAATATATAAAAATGTTATTTTCTAATATTTTATTTAAAATGTTGATAAAAATATCTTATTACTCAATAATCGGCTCTTAAACTTTAAATATAAAAAAACCTTATTTATAATTAATTGATATAAACTTAACGATACATTAACACTTTCCACTTTTAGTCGAATCTACACCACTGGCCACTCCGTATGCCAGACGGATTGGCCCAAAAGATTTTTTAGAAACCAACTTTAACCAAGTTTTTTTTATTTCATTTAAAAATAATAATGTCTTTTGCATCGGATATCAGATCAAACCCAATAAATGCTTCTTATTCATTTTCCCAATGAATATCGCCTTTAATAAATTTATAAGAAAAATATAATGAGAGTAACTCCAAGATTCGGATAAAAGTGGACAGAGTGGGAAGGGTTAAACACTGTAAATATGAATATGATCAACTCCCCAAAAAATGGTTTAATCATAATCTCAATATTGAATCAATGACTACATTGCAAAAGGTGCAAAATCAACATATAACGAGGGTGAGCGTGATACTCTGTTAGTAAAGAATTGACTATCTCTTCTAGTAATGATAGTAATTTCGAATTAGTTCGCAAAAAAAATCGAGCAATGTTATATAGTAACTATAGTAAAAATAAATGTTATGCTCGGCACGGCTAGGTTAACCTAGCCGTGCTGATGGGGTGGTATAGGGAACCCTAAATTTTTGGGAACCCGAATTTATATAAATCTTATATGTCACAAACTTTTTGTATTTGTTTAAAAAATCTAAAGAATAAATATTATAATATAAATAATCACTGTTCTGTTTGGTCTGCAATTGCGAAAAAAAATAAAAACAACAATATACGCTGCTGTTGCCACGCATGCGATATTTTTTCTCGTTTACATCCGGTACGATGTGCCGAGTGCGAGTGAAACATGCGAATAACACGTGCTGCGAGAGCTCAGTCTGCGGCGAGACATAGCCGAAAGAGTTGTCATTTACGCATCATATTGATAACGTTAAAAAATCAAAATATTTACCAAATTATGAAGCATTTCATGAGTAAATATTTTTATTCTTAAAATAATTCATTTTTTTTTTAAATGTAACGACTGTTAAGGAATTCATCAATATCTTGACTTGAAATGCTTGGGGTATCTGAGATACCCCCTTCGGACGACGCGATTGTTTTCGAGCAGCCGTGACGCAGGGGTCAATAAAATTAAAATAATAAAGAGTTTCATAGCTTCAGTTTTTTCCAGTCCAGTATTTTGTATGCAGTTTTCTGTGGAATTAGCATAAAAACAGACCTAAGTACATCCAACACTTTTTTTTACACGGTGGATACGTTCCACAAAAAACCGTGTAAAAAAAGTGATACCCACCGTATGCAATGCGATGCCGTTTATTGCGATTGCCGTGTTAGAACACATAATTCGTGTAAAATAATAAATTAATTTATTTTTTTGGACCGTGTTATTTAAAAATTGTGATTATAGTGTATATTAATATTTTATTATATAATTCATTAAAATTAATACAAAATGCAAATTCTGATCTATTTTATCTGCAGTATTTAGGTTTATTTATAATTTATAAAAAATATATATTGTTGTAGCTCGAGGGTTCTACTGAAATTTAAATGTTCGTAATTTGAATAAATAATTTGGCATCTCTGGCCGACGGAGACGCGATGATTAATTGAATATCGGACTACCGTTCGCGATTCACCATTTTGGTCTGATTTTTTCTCATTACGCGTTGCCGTAATGTATTGATTGCGGCGGAGGAGGAGAGGCCTGGGAAGCTGCAGGGGCGGCGGCGCCTTTGACCCGCGGGCCGGGGGGCGGAGGCGACGCGAAGCGCCCTGAGACAATCGCCTCCGTCTCCTGCGTCCATTTAGCCGATCGCTTTTTGTGAGGCGTCCGCGCCAGCACAGCATCCGGGTCGGGCCATTGTGCGCTGTAATAAGAAATTGTAATGAGCATTCGTTTGGATGAATGATGGCGGCTGTTGACGCGGCCGCCGAGCCGCATTGTTGCCGCACGGCTACTGATTGACTCCGAGCCGATCCGGTGCCGATTTCGGCGCTGCCAAAGCGACCGAGAGCGATCGCGATAATTCGCTTTAAATTAAAAGTGTTGCTGTTGAAAAAACCGCCGCCGTGTGATTCTCGCGTATGGAAATGTGTGGACGTGCTATTGCCCGATCCGTGGACGTTGATTATGGTGCTGTTTGTTAACTCTTGGATATTGCGGGCGCCGTCTATTATGTAAAAAAAAGCGGACGTTGAGGATGATTATGGAGGGAGCTTAAAGCAATTTCTCAAACCAGAGCAATTGATACAAATTTCGTGAAGTTTTTGTATTTCTAGAAAAACTTTTTTTGAAAAATATGTCTTTTCTAAAGAAGTCCTCATCATCCATCATCATCAAAAGCGCAACAACAATATTATAGGCCTCATCCAAAACCCTTCTCCAGTGGCGCGTCGTCAGTGTCCAGCACCACTTGGCGCACCTAATCTTCCGGCGCCTATGTGCGCCGCACAATCTGCCCATATGGACGGCGCGTCCCTGCCCTTCTCCATATTATCGGGTCTGACGCTACGTCTCTTTATCTTCCGATAAGTTACAATAAAAATGGCCGATCTGATAAAAAGCTAGGACTCGAGATCAACATTACTAAAACCAAGCCGATGATCGTCCATAGGAGTAATCAGCTATCCAGATCTGTTAATTTTCCGGATCTGGAGAGGGTTGAAGAGTTTCTTTATCTCGGATCACTACTTACGTGTAACTTTACGGCGTAGAAACCTGGACCATGATGAAAAATATGAAAAAGCTACCATACCATAAACCATAAACCGCTAAACACACAAACGTGTCTGTCCTAAAAGAAATGGGGAACTACAAAGAAGACCGACTTTCGATCATATATCTCAAAAGGATTCTTCGATACTTTGGGCATCTTGTCAGAAGAAACGATAGCCTGGAGAAGCTCATCAGCGCTTAGAGCAGTACAAAGGACGCAGAAGAGGAAGGCAGGCCCCCCCCACCCGATACGGAACAGCCAAGTTAAGACTGCCACAGGCTCCACTGTAGTAGCTGCGATGCGGGATGCAGAATGCAGAGAATCCTGGAGAGACAAAATCAAGAATTCTCGGAACAAGAATGATCACGATCCTCAGAGAAGTTTCAATGATGCAGTGTCCCGATGCACACAATCCAACCAGCCCTGCCTTGGTCTTCCTTTCCTCCGAGAACAGGAAAGCTTGTCAACCATAAGCCTTTTCGGTGGTTGAATGTTTCACAACCTCAACACGTGACTGCTACGACCGGTATATCCTTGTGTAGTCGTTATACGGATATGTCATTCCGCATCGTCGAATACCGCTTCAATTATCCGTCTCAGAATCGTTCTCTCCAGGATATCTAGTTGTCGCTCATCTTGTATTCAGTAGCGTGCCGACAGTGTCCGGCGACTGTGTTGAAAACATTCATTTAGCGCCCTTGTACGTCTGGTGTGTTTGAAATTATGAAATTAATAATGTTAAATTTATTTAATCTGGATTTTAAGGGCGTCATAAATTTTACGGCGCCTGTGTGCGCCGCACAATCTGGCAATATGGACGGTAAGACCCTTTTTGTATTGTCAAAGCCCAACGCTAAGACCCGCATGCTATAACGGGCCTGATGAGGGTCATTGAGAGCTTGACTTTAGCATTCCTAAAGAAGAATCAAAGCCTCATCGGATACATCATATACTTGGAATAGCATTACCCATCTTGGATGCACATTTTTATTTGCATCTTCGGGTATGTAAAGAAGTCGCAGTTCGGCGAACGAATGCGGTATAAGGAAGTCGCCAATTTCGGCAAATACGGCGGCTAGGATGAATCAAATTCCACTTTTTCATTTTTTCCTAAATGAAAAATCGCCGAGTCGCGCAAATCAAGTTTTCAATGGCTTGCATTGTCAATAAACTTCAGGGAGTTTTCAAAGTTTACAAACACTACAAATATTTTTCGAAATAATATTATGATACATTACCGCTTCTCCCTATTTTTTTTAATGAAAAAAGATTGTAACATTAAAATAAAGGGCGAAAATGGATTAACTGTCGTAAAGTCATTTAGAAAAAAAAAATTCCTATCCCCTATTAGCTAAGATAATTGAAGAAGGCACTTATTTTCAAGAACAAATTTCTGAGAGTTCTTTGATGGAATTATAAAAAAAGGAAATTGTGGCAGTGATAGCCAATATAATGGCTAAAAATCGTGCTGTTATTACAATAACGTGCTGTTATTCCCTACTAGTGAGAGTGAGAGCTACTGCCTATAATTTTTATCTGCGTAAGTTGTATAATGAGTTGCAATAAGTATTTTGATGTATACACTTACAATAATCTATTCCCTATTTTGCATATGTATTTATTAATCTCGATTTGTAGTGAATGGATATTCTAAAATCAATTTATCTGTATTATTAAATTATTATTTTTCTAACTGTCATTTATATATTTTTTTATATAATGAGGATGTTGTTTATTCTAATATTATTAATAATATAAATGTAACGTACAATTGATTTAAATAAGCACAGATTCGTCGGGATTGGATGTACTTTCAGACGACATCACGCACAACTGATAAAAAAAATAATAAAATAAAATAATTTAAAATTTAATTTTCTTGAAACGCAACGTCTAAGTTTAAATTAATTTTAATGGATTTCACACTTTATGCTTTGCACATTACTTGTGCTATAAATAGTAGACGTATCTTGATATCTATAATTTTATTTTTATATGACTTAATGTTGTAAAAAACAAGCATACCCACGTCTGACGAGAGTTTTTAAGCGATTTATTTTTTTGTGTAATGAAATTGTATTCAATATCCCTTTGAATTGTTGAATTAAATCGTCGCTGATAAATTTCGCAATACTTGGATGCGATGAAATGGATATAGTTTTCTATTTATTGTAGCATATTTCAATATGAAAATCGAGAAAATTCATTGTTGCGGCGAATGTGTAAGAATTGGCTATTTAATTCAGCCTCGAGTTCGAGGGTGAGCATTCGCACCCTTACGCAGATCTTACGCATACACAGCGGAGGTGGATGAGGTGGGAGGGGGAGTGAACCGGAGACTTTAAGACCTTGGCCTCGGGTCGGAGGGTTAAACAAGCAGATTTGCCGAGAGAGAGCCCATTGTCGGCAGCCATTGTGTCGGCCCGGTCTCCCCCAGCTATCCCGACGCTCACGTCCGACCAGATTCCGTTCCCGGCTTAATAAGAAACCGGCTCACGTAGCGGGCGCGGAAGGGGTGAGAGAGGGGGCGGGGGCGCAGGGCGTGGCCTCGTCCCTCGCCCTCACCCCTCCCGGCGGCGCCGCCCCTCCCCACCTGCTTAATCAGATTGCATCCTATTTTTATTGGCGTCTCCCTGGGGAGACGCTGGATACACCTCCGTCTCTGAATGCAGATCAACGCGGAGAGAAAATCCTGATGGCAGCCACGTATCGCATCACTTCATATTCATTGCGTCCAATTTATAAAGATGAAGTTATTAACTTTAAAGAAATATTCCTGATTTATACGCGAGATAAGGGAAATGAGAATAAAATCGCACGTTTTCTCGAGAGTTTTTTTCCTTCAATAAAACACAAAAACTTTAGGTACATTTTTTCTTCTTTAATATCATCGCATCTCTTACAATATTTTTGTTTATTAACACTACGCCATTTATTTACATGTCCAATATATATGTACGAAATAATTTTAACAATGCATACCAGTAACATGTTACATTTTTTTTATTATTTTGTAAAACTCTCGTCAAGCATTTTCGTTTTAATTTAATTTAATTACAGATTTATATGTAATGTAATAATTATATACATAGACATAGAATACTTTCTCCCAAAAATTTTTTTCGGTACGGAACGAGTACAAAAAATATATATATTGGAACGTTTTATTTACTAAAGCAAAAAATGAATGTATACGATTTGCTTTGGTAGTTTGATTAATTTTCATTTAATTCGTATACAGAACGGCGAAAATAATAAATTCTCATTTAATACGTATTAAATTAATAAATTAACATTTGAAAAATATTTCGCGCAGCATCCTGTATACACGTAGAAATTGCTACTTATAAATAATTTAATTATACACATAATTGCATTTTGCTCGTTACACTTAATAAAAACAAATATATTACAAGATTTCATTTAAAAATCAAAAGCTCGCTATTTCGGGATACGTATATGTTACAATGATTCGATTATCCGCAAACGGATATTCGACGCACTCATATACATACGTACGTTACAGAGATTTATATTATATTATATCTTTTTTTTATACAGAACACATTTTATGGATATTCATATGGAATGGAGTCGATCTCAGGTTTTATTTTCATTTTCTACAATATTTTTTTTTTAATTATTATAATTATAAGAATAGTCTATATCACTTTGTTACACGCTGTCCGAACGCCGCACAGTCATTTAATATTTTTTTTTATTTGGTCGTCGACTCAAACTTGTATGGGTTCGTCTTCGACATCCGAAGCAGTTTGCGGTCTGGGAGGGGGCGGCTGCGGTGGCGATCCCGGGTCCAGGTCGGGACTGGGACTTCTCGGACCTTGAACTGGCGAGGTGTAGAGGCCTAAGGAACTTAGGGCTCCTAGGGGTGCTGAAGGTCCGGCGAGTCCGAGGCCGAGGGGTGGAATCCCACCCAATCCTCCCATCGCCGGGGGGTATAATCTGAAATACCGAACAAAAATTAATAATCGAATTAACGCAATTTATTTTCGATTTTACTTTCTTTATTGCAAAATTGCCGCGTGACGCGCCAATTTAGTTTGAAATTTTTGTTTTCTAATCGTGCATAATTAGAATGATGGTTTACCTGTAAGGCAGGGGTTTCTGTAAGGTCACGGCGGCGGCCGCAGCAGCCGCCTGTCTGTAGTAGAGGTCTGCGGCGCTGGGGGCGGCGCCAGGGCCCCCGGGTCCTCCGCCCCCTCCCAGCGCCTGCGCCCCGCCGTATCCCCAGCATCCGTACGGAGAGCCTCCGTACAATCTCTGGAACGCCGCATAGTTTCCTGCTTCTGCCAACAATTCCAGACCGACGGCCGTCTGTCGTTTCCATTTCGTTCTGAAAACAAACAAAAATTCAACGTTAGATTTATTCATATTATGGCAATTTAATCCATTGAATCGATTCGGAATCTGACGAACCGTACAAATTCACCGCGAAAAATATTGACCTGATGCTGTATATCTGCATACATATCAGATTATGGCGGTTTTGAACCAATAAAACGTATAAAAAATATTTATTAAATTTAATTCCCGAAAATGTGTGCGAATGTCGAATGTTCGAAAGTAGAGGAATGTAAAAAAGAATAATAAATCTTCTAATACGCAATGTCAATGCGGTTTCTAGAAGGTTTATGTCCAGGGACAACTGATTCTTATGATGGGAATATATTTGGATAGTAGAATATTCTCCTTCAACAATAATTAAGGTTTTTTTTTTAAAAAAAATTGGTCGTTTATTATATATTTTATGAATAATTGCATATTATGCTTTAGATTAATAAAAATATTATTTGTACTAAAAGAATTCACGCCTTGCTGATTTATTAGGATTTTAATTGTTATAAAAAGGTTAATAAAACCAGATAATTCTAATGAATTAATAATTTTCTTACACATATTATTAACAATAATGTAACTGTAAATGTACACTCAATTATTTTTTAAACGGTAGATACATTTCACCAAAAGCCGTAGATAAAAAAGCGCGCAAAAAGTAATGGAATTCATAGAAAAATATAATATCGGTTTATTACATTTAAAAAAATGTATTATTTAAAAAAAAAAATACAACATTGTGGTATAGAAAATCTTTAAAATATGTATTTTAATTGAGAAAAAATAATAAAATTGTTTATACATTTCTTGATGTTCAGCTATACAAATCTGTTAATCTAGTTGGGATTTTAGGGCTCGTTATATGTCATAACATAATCATAAGTGAGAAAATGCCGTTCTATACTCTTTTAGTGGACCGTGATATTACAAAAAAACGTATAAAAAGAGTTTATTTTATTATATGCACAGTTTAAAACTATTCAAGTATAAATAATTATTTAATTAACCATTGAATGAATACCAGTTGTGTCCATAATACTCGAATTGCATGAATGCAGAATTATTTACACACATGCAACTAGAAAATAATCAAATTACATATTAATAAGCATCGAGTTCCATATAATAATAACTGATATATTTTAAATTTGAACAATTGCATTCGTTTGTTTTATTCGAGTTCAATTGTTTTACGTCCATGGCGGTTGGACAGCACTGTCAGCTGCAGGTAAGATCGACTAATTTTGTTTGAATCACCTAATCGGCGATCTTCACGTGTAAATTGTGATCGTGATCGTGTTTTTTGCGCGCATATAAATTTGGCAGTTTTGCGAATTGAATGCATGACTCGGAGATTAATCGTAATGATGTTGTTAGAGTACACAGTACATATATACACGTATGTATACACTTTGCATAACGCCAACATAATCGGCTATGAAACGAGCGAATTTACCACAAATCTAACACCACAACCATTGCAGAAATATTCTGAATGCCCGCGGGTACATGTGTACTCGTCAGATTTATCTTTTATATGTATGTAATGGCATTGTAAATTGAGCGTCGAAGATAAAACGTGCGTGATGTATGTTTTTCCTTGCAGTTTTCGTTAGTTCTGCCCCTCCCCTTTTTTGTGCAAGGGTTTAGAAAATAAGGGTGGGGTTTTAACATTTTTTTTTTCACAAGCGATAAATTATAAATTTAAAAACTCACCGCAGCGTACTAGACGCCGAACAATAAATTGTCAAGTGGCAATAATTGTGCGCTCTGAAATAAGGAGCGTGCATAATTTGTGCGTGGAGATGATCATAATTAAAGTACGATGCAACCCTTGTTCATTGGGGTGCACTGTGGTTAGCATCACAATAACCGGCGGTTGTTCAATGACTGATGATGTCAACGTAAATATTTCTTGTGCAACTGGGGTAAAACAGTAATGTGATATTTAATTTGAAGCAGCGTTTCTCAGTTTTTCTTAAAAAAATAACCAAAAAATCGGAATTTAATTTAAATATATCTTTGCTATGACGTGGAGTGATCCTTGAGAGCAGTGATTATCAAGAAATGTTTTAAGATGTGTTTTCGAAAGGAATTTTAACACTTTTAGACCTAACATCAATCCAATCAATTATTTATGTAAATATATATTATCTTAAAGCTGGGAATTATAAATCAGTTATAAATTAATATATACTAGAACTGAAGAGCAAATATTGAAAAGCGCTAAAGATTCAGATTTATTGTCTAAATCGTGATATGCTATTTGACTAAAAATTAACATATTTCTCTACACTATGAAATAAGAAGAAGTTTCAGGGGGTATGCTCAGCGTATATGGAAGCTGGGCTATCATAATAGTGTTTTTTATTACTTTTTTTATTTTTTCCACAAGTAAAAATGAAGAGGAATTACTTTACTTTAATATTTGGTAGCCAATATTAAAGTAAGCATTCAATATTAATGTCAAGATACGTCAGATATTTAGATATTTTCATCAATAAGATATAACACAGGTTAATACAACACGGCTGATGATTAGTGTCATTTTTATGTATAACACGCTTTAATATAACACGATTTAAAAAAAAAATCGTCTATCAGTAAAAAAAATACTACGTGTACCCACCCGCTCAGTAATAATAGAAAATATGGAAAGGGCTCTTATGATATGGATAGAAGACTGCAATGACAAAATATACCTATAGACAGAAATATTATTCAAAAGAAAGCACTAAAATTTTATGATAATTTAAAAAGAACTGAACAATCGTCATCTGAAGATCAACAATCACAATTTTTCTGCTAGTAGAGGATGGTTTAAAATTTAAGAAGCGATTCTCACTACATAATATAAAAATTCAAGAAGAATTTATGTGTTGACATAGAATCTTCCGAAAAATTTACGTCAGAATAAATATGTAAATGTATACTTTGTCGATTATTTCGATAATTTTTGGAACAGAAAGACTATTTTTGTATTACACGACGTTTTTGTGTAAATATATGATCGTGTTATACGAGGCCATGGTGTGTTAATATTCGTCCTATAAAATCTATAGCTCAACATATGCGATAAAATTAATAAAACACATGAAAATAATCAGGCGATCGAAAAAAAAGATTGAAAAACGCTGATTTAATATATTTAAAATACAATTAGGGTATTAGTATGTTTTAATTATTGAAAAATATATTTTTTTGGCGATTTTTCCATGATCCGTCGTTAACCCCTTGAGCACGATTCGCCTCACAAGTGGTTTCGGTGTATAAGCTGCCCCCTCGCATTTTCCATCCCCTTATTTGCTCCCATTGAACGGATGAGTTTCGTTTTTTTTTATTTGCCCCCATTATCATTCTCAATTACATAAATAAATCACTTCAATAACAATAATAAAAATAAATATATTTATTTGTGCGAAGGGTAATGTCATGTATTCCGTTTCTGTGCACGCAATGTATTTTATTATTATTCTCGCAGAAAATACTGGGTATGCCAAGATTTTTTTTGTTGATCAGATTAACTTTTACAGATTTACAATCGGCGTATATAAAGAGATTGAAAAAAAATCTACGACAAATAATCGAGAGATTGCCGACGTATGATTGTCCGTGATCTACAGTTCAAGATCGAATGGGTAAAATCGATAAATCAATCATCTCTGCATTCCTCGACTTCGTTTTTGCTGCAATTGCGATCGAAGACGGTGAGCAGTGGATCTAGTCAAATCAGGTATTTTACATAGATCGTTGTATTATTTTATTTGCTATTCAATTTAAAATCCGAGATCTGACAATGGAGCCGTTCATCCCTCTTCCGCAGCGGGAACATCGCAATAAAATAAACACGTACTCGAACCCTTAATACATAATTTGAAAGTAGAGAGAGCATTTATCAAATTATAGTGAATTTGTCCCGATTGTGTGTGTGTCCAGTCGAGCGGCAGTGCATTAACAAATCGCGGATCGATCCATCACCCTCCTCCGGCTCATTGTCGTCGACCCCTGGACCCGGGAGTAAGCAAGCCGAGGGGCGAGGCCGACAATTATTTAAATGTTATTACATTCTTAATTGCCCTAATGTACAAATAAGGGACGGATCGGCGAGGATCTATGCAAATCCAACTTTCGCACACCCGAAATAAATAATTCGCTAATTTTCGTACGTCTGCATTGTAAGGAAGACGGGGGGAGTGTGGGTGGTTCGTATTACGTTACCTGCGGTTCCGGTGACCGGAAGTTTGCCATTATCGTTGTTGTATCTGAGTCGGCCGATACTCGGAACTCTCTACATCCGGACCGAGTGGAAGACCACAGTCCGATAACGTGCAAATGATACAGAGCGAACGTGTTCCCGGTGCAGCCGGCCATTACCGCGCAGGGATCGCCAATCTTTTTACATTCGCGACGATAACGATTTCGATATGAAAATCTAATTTCTTAATAAATATCCGCCATATTCGCGATTTATTATGGCGCATAAATCACGGTGCGCATCCGCGCATTAGCCGCGGCGGCCCACACACGTTCGGCATCGCAAATTGAAACTTCTGGGCTATGCGGCAGGGGTGGTAAGGTCAACCGGTGGCCGGCGCAAAATGTTTTGCAAAGTGCATCACGGAATCCGTTTAGAAGCGTTTAAACCGCACAATTTGCAACCGGAAAATGCATACTTCAACGATCGCATGCCGAGGGCCACTTAGCCGACCGAGGAAAATCGCATAGGATTTTCCGCGAAAATGCCAAACGTGCAAATTTTATTCACACTTAATTCGACAGCCGATTGTGCCGTGCTGCAAAATAATTTGCGTCCGCGCCCGCTTTGCGCCGCAGCGAAATAATTGCGGCGGTAAAAACTCCTATTGAATAATGATACATTTAAATTTAAATATATTATCCAACAAATAAATCTCCGCGAATTTTCTGCGAAATTACAATTCGACGGAGCATATGGATCGTTCCGACGTATTGATTCGGCGTTTGTTTCATAGCTCGTTAGGTGAAATGATCGCTCGGTTTCCCAGGCGTTATGCAAATCGCCATTCACAACTCATGCCCGCACACATACACGCGTAATTCAGCAAATAAAGACTGATCCATTGCAAATCGGAACTCTGAACATCCGCCGCGATGTTCCTGTTATTCTGCAGAGCTACAGAGTCGTATGCGTGACCTTACGGCTCCGTGACTAAAACCTACACAATTTCGCACTACAGTTATAATAGACCACAATTCAACATCGATACATCATAAATCGCGAAATGGGGTGAGTCGATATTGATACATGGCCAAATATTAAATTAAATATTAGGTTTACCCAAAAGAAATCCATTTGTTTTTTTTTCAAGATCAGAAGCATTTATTCAAATATTTTTGTAACATAATCTCATTCGTTGATAAGATTGCCAATTTTTCAATCCCCTTTCTGTAAATACTTGAGAGTTGGGAGTTGAAATATGTATTTGAATGATTTTCGACTTCCTTTAAGGAATGTTCCATCGACCTATAAAGATAAAAAATCTCACGGATCGTGTCTAATGCGTTTCACTCGCACTTTGCACATCGTACCGGACGCAGGCGAGAAAAACCATCACACCTAATTTTTACTTTTTTTCACAATTGCGGACAATAATAGTCAACGATTATTTATAATATTTATTCTTTAGACTTTTTTAGACAAATACAATACAAACAGTTTGTGGCATTTAGGTGATTTGGGGTCCCAAATAGACACTATCGGCACGGAGAGGTTGAAAGTGGATTAAATGTGTTTCATCTTTCAGACTATTTCAACCCCCTTTCCCGAAAACACTTGAGAATTTGGAGTTGAAATATGTATTTGTATGATATTCGACTTCCTTCAGATATGTTTTTTTTTGCTCTTTAATGAATGTTCCATCGACTTAAAAAGATAAAAACCTGAAAGAGCAAGATCTGGTGAATATGAAGGAAGCTTCAGGACTTTTCTGTGTTACACGTTCACTCTTTTTTGTTACTTTCGTACAGCGAGTGCAGTAACCTTTAGGGATATTTCGTTGATACTTAGACGGGGATCTGTTTCTAATCATTGTCGAATTTGTTGTCTTAATCTTGGAGCATTTGCTAAGCTTCTATCACACGATTTAAATCGCCGGAACCAAAACTGGCATATATTTGCTGTTATTTCTTCACCATCAATTTTAATAATTGTTTTGGTTGCACTCCAGCATTGATCAGATAAATAAATAGCATAGAATACCGTATGCGTTCTTCGGTAGCTTCGGGTTTGTCCATTTTTTTCATAATAATAAAATAAAATATATGACTAAAAAGAAAGTCGAGGAACAGTACTATAGTAAGAAAAATCATAAAGATGTTTACTCCACCGTATTCAGGACAGACTGATCTCAAATGAGACAAAAAAATAGATTTCTTTCCGGTATACTAATATATCGTCACGCATGCCGTATTAATAGCGGCATATTTTACATTCATTATTTTTCTCGTAGTACGATTGTTCAAATGTCATTAATTGACAATCAGACGTGACATCTGTCACCGAATTATTTTTTTTATGATATTACTTGTCAACTGACCTATAATGATAGGTTCTGTGGATAAATTGAAACAAATTATCCGTCTCAATGAATAAATCATTCGCGTACGCGTGAAAGGGTGCGACGTTATTAATTTAAAATTAGTGTGCATGGGGTGCTTTATGATGCAGCGGCGTCCGCTGTTGACCCGTTCTCCGCCGCCGCCGAATATTAATTTATTATTATCTTTATCAATTTTGGCGCTACGTGCCGGATTTAATGAATATTTTGCGTCAAATCGTGCCGCAGTAATTCAAGCGGCATTCAATCGTGCAAATAAAATACGTCGAGTACATAGCCATCGAACGGCAACCTAACAACAACGGGGGTTAACTAACAAGATATCCAAGAACCGAATATATCACCGGAATAACAACATGCTAATGCGTGGCGTGACTTTCGGATTTTCAATTGTGCGATGTTTGAGCAGAAAGCGGAGAAGGAAAAAAATGAAGACCTAATGAGTCAACTAATTTAGAATTCGGCTCTTACCGAAATTCGGCCGGCTATTAGCGTGTCGGCCAACAGCTACCGGGGGTAGTTAGTGGGTAGCTATAAGTGAGGGGGCCCCTATTAAATTCTCATTACATTTGCATTACCCAACCCCCTGCGGGGATCCTAACCTGCCGGTCATGCCAATTCGGATTCGGGATCATCACGCCACTCCGTGTCCCATTGCTGCGGCGACGGCGGAGTCGCCGCGAAGACGCTGGAGAGCTGCTGGTCGCCACAGCGCCCATTACGAGATCGACTAATGCCGAGACAAAGTGTTAAGTCATATCCGAAATCACTTTGGCGGCCTCTTCTTCTCGGGCCGAGGGGGCGGGGACCGATTCACGGTAGGAAAAAAGGAAACAATTTGTGATATTGGAAGGATGAAAAAATAATTAGGTGACTAAATGGTCGGATACAATCTGCCGCCGGTTTTGTTTACTTTAGTCATTGAAATGTGCGGTGGGCAACATTTTTCACGAAAATAATATAAATTTGTCATATTTTCGATACTATTTTTTTAAAAATAGATTAATGTTTTCAATATTACTATTCTTAAAGAGCCAGATTGTGCGGCGCACACAGGCGCCGGAAGATTAGGTGCCCCGAGAGGCGCCAATTGGGTAAACATTTAAAAATATTAATTATTAACTCATTTAACATTCTTAAAATCGATTACAATCCTAATTCTTTTTCATAAAAAGTTTTTTTTATTGTAGAGAAGGGTATTAGGGCCCCAATTTTGCACACAGGAGCCGGACACTATCGGGGCGCCACTAGGGTTAACCCGTCATAGCTTTAAGATAATTACAATCGAATTACGATTGTCAAGTTAACCGTTACTGAGCGCAGATAGTACTCGGATGGGTGCGTTGGACAGTGATAACCTTCATTTAAAAAAAATGAAAGCTGAAAAACGGGCAGCAGTATTAAAAAATAGTGCGGTGCAAAACGCAACGGGAAACTACTGCACTATATATTCCCATGAAAATCATGGTCCTCCATAAGGGGAATCGTGCACATGGTCACGTTCCTCAGAAATGAGGGAGAATAGATTAATAGTTTTTATAAAGATAACAATAATAAATAAAACAATAATGATATTCAATCGCTTCACGGTATACACAACATGAAAAATTTTCGTCAATAAATAATTATTGTTTTTTTTTATTATTTACAAATAACGACATATAATTTGCACACCATCCTTCGATTTACACGATTATAATTTTGACAAAATTCAACGATTAATATGAATTGCTTTGCCATTTCAATGAGAAATTAGACAAAGCGTAGTCAGGAAAAATAGTACTTGGTATAACAGTAAGAACATAATTAGAAAATAAGAAAAATACACTTTTTCCTATATTTATTAGGCTCAATGTACAAGGTATTTTCTGGAATCTGGATGTATTATTAATATTTTTTTATGTTAAATAATGTAGACACGATATATTTTTAAAACAATATACACTTTCTATGATTATTAATATATTAAATATTGAACTCTATCTAATAGGCTTTTTATAAATTAGAGAAACCATTAAAAATAATTACAATTAAAATTACAAATATTCCGATTCGAGCGCAGCTGATATTAATTTATGTTTTTTTTCCAAATTTTTCACATTAATCAGTTGTTAAAATTATTATTTTGTGTATAGAATATTATTTATAGATAAATTTCACTATGTTAATTAATTATTTTTATTAATAATAGCTATTCCGTGCTTAGTATATTGGGTATGTTTTTTATTATTATCGACAGTAAGCTTTTATTTGTATTCCGTGTTGAATGTTTGCCAAATGTTGTTAATCCCTGACGCAGGTGAAAATGATGCGAAAAAAAGAGAAACAACCGTGGGAGTCGTAATAATACTGCGATGCTCGGGCATAATGTTTTTGGGCATTCGTTAAAATTAATAGGGACTCGAAGGGTTAATTGACATGTATTATGATATGTATAAAATACGTGCAGCATCTACGAATTGTCACATCCGCAATAGATCACGATTAGGACGTGCCAATCATTCCGGATGATCATTTGAATATTCTCGGTATTTGTTCGGTTCTCGGTAGGAGCGGCGGCCGGTTTGACAGTCAATTATCGGCTTTTTCGTGGATTAATGAGAAATTTGGGATAATTTGTGGATGATTATTTTAAAATGGCGACCTTGGTCGCCTTTGCCAAAGTCCCACGGGCTCCCTGTGATGTGGCCCGCTACTGCTGAGTCACTGGCGCCTCGTGGCCCCACCCACCGCCGACCAACACCATCGCAACTACCTAATTGAAATTCGACTCGATTTTACCAAAATTTTGGACACATATGGCAAGCTCGCGGAAATCGCATCCCGCGTTTCGCACTTATTTATCGCGGAAATAATTTAATGGCGTTAATAATAGAGCATGACGCGTTTTATGAATCAAAATGTTTTTAATTGATACACTTTGTGGTGTGTTTTTTTTTCTTTCACGTGTACATTTTTAGATTTTCATTGAGCCGCACTCCATTAAGTAAAGTTAATTTTAATTATATCGTAAAGGTAAAAAAGTATTTTACGCGGATGTTTTCTGACGCGGGCGTAGAGTACGGAGGCTGTTCCTCTGCGGCGGCTCGGCTCGGGGGTGTCCGAAAAACGAAAACCGAAAACGATCTATTTACTTTGGATCCATTTAATGTTTTTGTTCTGGACTTCGGTCCCATCGGTCTTTGTCCGGGCTCACTCGCACCGGACTCTTTTTTTATTTCGGTTTTATTATTTGTGTGTATCATGGGCGCGCGGTAGTCGCCGTAATGAAAGGTCCGGAACCTGATCTGGGGCCCAGGCCCGCCGTCGCCCCTCGGGCCTCCGACCCGCTGAGGTTATGTAATCGTCGGGACCAATCGATGATCCGGACAGTGTCGACAACCTGTGTTTGATCACTTAAATCTGGCTGCTGAATCTCACAAAACCCCCAACGTTGAAATTTGGACAAATTAAAAAAATATTTACGCTTCGTTATTATCAGATTCAAAATTTTTGGACAAAAACAACAGCGTTATGATGCCTTTGCCTCTGTATTTACCGGACATGATATTCTATGACTTCCTCAGATTGTAGAGGATAAAAAAATATATAAAAAGATCAAATTTGGCTTTGAATTTATAGACAATATAATTTTTATTAGATAGATTTATTTATTTAGTATTTTATTGGGCAAAATACAATGAAGGTTTTGCATTTCCTGACATAAAACTTTTATTATTTTTTCATCCGTTACAAAACCGAATATATAATCACGCAATAAAACATAAGTATTCTAAGCAATTATTGTTATTACTGATATTTTATTATTTCATTGTATTCTTTTACATGGAATTATTATTTAAATATTCGTAGTAATATGGAAACTCGTCTTAAGCAATGAGATAAACTGCGATTGCTTCAAAATTTGGATTATAAATAGGCCCCAAGTAACTTTGATTCGTTTTACGACGATTCTATAACTATATAACGCCACAATGACTATTGTAACAATATTAGAATCCTCTAGTTAAAATATTTAAGGCCTATTATTTAAAAATATGTGTTTCTAGAATGAGAAAATCAAAATATACGAAATGCATGTAAAATTGGAAATATTACAAATTTTATTGTATTTTTTAATAATTATTAACAAGATCTTACAAATGATGACTTGTTGAGCGTTGCAACTCAAATGATTGCAGAGGATTCTGTATAGTGTCTGATATATTATATTAATATATAATCTTCAGCATAATCTTAAAAAATAATACTATTTAAAAAAATGCATTATGGGTTTTTTGACTTCACCGAATAATTTAAAAAAATAAAGGATTCTCCTGTGTAAACTGCTGAATTAAAAAATCCTTGTTTGCTTCAACGAATCCCACAAAATTAGATACATTTTTTAACCTTTTCCACACTGTGCACCATCCAATATATTTTATAGCAGGCATAAGGAACCACTTTTTATTTATTTAATTATTGTGTACTTATTAAATCAGAATAAACCATATTAGTGGCGGATTTTCCTATAGACGCATAAGGCGCGAGCCTGGGGCCTCATCAATTCGGGGCCTCAAAATTTAGCACTCAAAACTATTTTTTTTTTATTATTTCATTGTTTTTCATAACAAAAATAATTAATAATAGCAGTATTCCCTAAATTGACTTGAAAAATGAATAACGCCAGCTATGCTATGTTTTTCAGGTGGCTACCCTTAACGGTCATATTTCAAACCATATCCACTGACTGCTCCGCAGGCCATGATCCATGGATTCAAGCGCGTAGCTACCTTAAGGCAAAACAATGCAAGGCATTGGGGCCCTCGGCATACAGTCCTTGGCCCTAAGGTTGAATTTATCTAAAAATATTAAATATTTGTAACATCGAGATCGTTAATATTGATCATCGAAAAGCTAATAAAAAAGACGAAGGAGAATAAACATGTGAAATTAATTATGTATCCAAAACATTAGAGTAAAAAAAAACGTGCGCGTAGAACATTATGGGGCTAGTAAAAATATTTTGAGGAGGGGCCTCAAAATTGAATTTCGCCTTCGAGACCTCTCCAGCGCTAAATCCGCCACTGTACCCTATTATTCTCATTAATTTTCCTTACTGAATATTTTTTTATATAAATTATGGTTTAACTAAAAATGGTTAGTTCTATGATAAAAAAAAGTCTTTTGCTTCTTCTATTAAAGATGAATCAATGGATTGTGACAAGTAATAATTAGGGATGATGAAGAATTTTAAATTTATGTTTAAATCAAAGCTTTGAAGATTAGGAACGTATCCCTGTCGTGTTTAATTTTCAAATATATTTAATTTTACGATAGTGTTACTAAATTAATTCTTCAAAAATGATATTTACCTTCTGTTTTGGTACCACGTTTTGACTTGCGTGTCCGTGAGCCCAAGTTTCGCCGCCAGCTCCATTCTGTCCTGGACACTGAGGTATTTCTGTCTTTCAAACGATTTTTCCAATGTCTGAAGCTGATGGTCCGTAAATGCCGTTCTAGCTTTTCTCTGTTTTTTGGACAGGGAACTAGAGCAGCCTTTGCCCGCCGAGCCGATGTCGTCCGAATCTTCTTTGCCGCCTGAAACGTGAAAGAAAACCGTGTGAGTGCGCCTTTGCATATGTAAATGTTGATCGTGCCGCAATATTTGACGATAAACATGCCATCGTTGTCAACGTTCTGAGTACCTCTGTCAATATCGAACAATAAAAGTGATTTATTTGTTGTGAAACTTTTGACATTATATTGAGAAAGTCGTATATTTAAAGATGATAATTTTATTTTGCGGCCTACTTCTTAACATATATATGTATATTTATTTTTATGTATAATGACATCATATTCACGTTTCATAATTATTTTCGGGAAACGAATTTATAACCAAATGATTTTTTTTAAATCATGAAATATAAATTGTTTATTTGTATACAATTAGACGTAACTCTGGTTAATGAGATTTTAATATCTTTAGATGAGGAGTTTATTCAATTTGATGTTAACGACTACCCGAAAATTAGTTATGGTCATTATTCACAAAAAATCTAAACGTATACAAATGTTTTATTTAGTTTTTGAACATTTAATAATGTAGACATGTAAATGTAAAAATAGTTAAATGCATCTCGAATCATATTTTTATCATAATCAGGCCCACTAATTTGGTTGTGATGATATATTTCATATTTGAATGAAGATGTTTGCTGGCTTTTCGGGGAGGTATCAAAATAAACCGGTTCCGCGAAAACATATTACGATTGGTCCGAATTTGTATAAGGATTAAGGACCAAAAGTCGCGACTTTTGTCCAACATATCACACGCAGATTTCATTTGTCGAAATTAATAAAAACCAAACGGGGACAACCGGTTTTCGGAGCCCTATTGTAGATTTTTTTTAGATTTGTGCACACGAGTGGTTCTTATGTCGGTTTTTGTATCACAACGGCAATAAAATATTGAATAGGGGATCTTGAATGTCAAAGAGGGGATTGAAGATGGATGCTCTTTTGACGAAATGTATTTTTCATTTATTTTAAAGAAAATTTCAATTATTCACAGGGTGGCTGCGGTGTTGTAACTATTATTTTTTTATGACAAAGGACGCATCATCATCGTTTGGAGTCAAAAAAAATGATCGCATCCGTAGAGATAAATAAATAGAAAATGGTCTTAAACAATGGTCGCTGTTAGTTTACCATTTCGTTCTGTGACATTGGTCTCGGGTCGTGCGGAACACAGTCGAGAGACGTCGACAAAAAATTAAATTTTGGACGCCCGTCTCGACAACGGCCACCATTTAAAACTAACAATCGACGTAAATACCGTGAAATGGGATAGAAAAACTCGATTATCGATATTCATTTCACGGACGTGTTTGTTTTTGGCTGATGTGGCAGCTTTTATTTGATTTATACAGTGAGGCTGTGTTCTAACATCGATCTCGTATATAATGGATAATCCAATTATATCAAAAATTAAATAAACAAAAATAATAAAATGTTATTATTGATAAAATAAATAATATTTTTTTTAACACACCGCAGGAAACCTTAAAAATCATATTGTAAAGTCCAGCGATGCGGATAAGTCTAAGGAGCAGAGGTCTCCAGAGCGGTCCTGGTCGCGAGGACCTCAAGCGTGATGAGGACGACCGCACCGACCACAATATCCTCATGCTACTTGCACGGCTTCCAACCGTCTTCGGGACTGTTACCGGTCAGAACCAGTCCTCCGGCCATCCTAATTTGTTAGTTGCGTGCTTCGATCACTTTCGCGTGGAACTTTACCGGGAATTAACTCCGAGAGTGACACTTAACATTACGACCAGGACTTCTCAATCCGCAACGCATTGGAAATTTCAGGCATTTCGTGTAAATACCCCGTCATTATATAATAAAATAAATTAATTTAATTAATTTCATAGTGTATGTATAAGTTATTGTCGAATTATTATAAATATTATTTATATTTACCAAGAAATATATTTGTGAATGTTTAGAAGGGCTTCAAATTGTACTTATTTCGTCCAAATACGCAAGATTTACATCCTGAAAACACACGTAAAAGTTCCGTAATGGCGGCGGATAATTCGTGGTATTATTTTCCCCCATTAGTCGATGTGAAAGAAATTGTTCCACAAATTATACAAATGTGTGGAAAGCCTACAACCGTGACCAGCTAATGGTATGTCTGAAAAACAATTTTCACAAGAAAAAAAAGAAAGAAATTACCGAAAACCCCATCGACACGCCATTCCTTCGTAAACGTGGAAATGCTACGAATATTACGTAACGGGCCACAAGTATGTAGTTTTATTTTATTCTATAGAAAATGTTTATATCAAAAGGGATATTTAAATAAAATATATCTTGACATCGGCAGCCATATTGACTGAAGAACGAGGTTCACGAGTTTAGATGGGCTCTGCAATTTTTTACGCGTGTAAAAAATAATGTTTCTCTAAAAAAACACTGTCATGATGCCGCGGCCCCATATTCGCTGGACATAAAATGCTGCGACCTCTCTATTTACCAAAAAATTACGACAGTTGCTTATATTCAGGAGATTAAGAGAGATTTGACGAAGAAGAAGATGCCTAAAACAACTCTATAATGTATCTGATTTGAATTACATAGAAGAGATAAAATTATTTTAATATTTTTTGAGATAAAACGAATATTTTATGTATTTTTTTGTTATTAAACCTCGTATATACACACCTCGAAGCATCATATGATGATAATGATTATTACAAAATTTCAAAAGTTATCATCATCGCTGTAAATTAAATTTTTAATCGACCATTAACCCGCTTCACAAATCTAAAGTTTTATTGCTCTCGTGTGTTCTTTATTTTTTTATTTTTTTTGTTTCATTCCGTGCGTATCTGAAATCTCTTCCAGCCATTGTTCATAACTGTGTTAATTATTTTTTTTAATATTTCCAAAATTGGCCGTGTCACCTACGTGGGTTACGTGACAACTAATTACTTGTCAGATGGCGTGATGATGTTTGTGAGTTAGAAATAAGCTGCGTATTCGAACTTAAGATATGTATTAATGCTCAGAATCGAATACATGCTCTACGAACATTTAGGCACGAATTTATTATATTTTCTAATTATACGGAAATTGCGTGTATCAAAAATAAGATAGATTAAAATGGGGTAAAAATGTTCAATTTATTGCTATGATATCTCATACTTATCATTTAAAATACGCTGAAAATAATTTAAATCGAACGTTTTTGATATTTCTTAATTAATTTTATTTTTGGCGTTTGATTGTTATCCGCTTTCGGTTTATCGCTCGACATCTTCCATAAACAACGTCCAAATTGCAGGAAGCCATCGGCCATCTACTCGCGTTACCAAATCTAAACGTTTCATACATTTGTTACCGCGATCGCGTATATCACCCGGACAATTAGCTGTTCTTTCGTTTCGTTTTGGCCGAAAGGCCGAGATCGCTATCGCGCTTTTAAAAAATAAAAAAAGAAAGAAACTAATTTAAAATCTAATTTCCACTTTGGGCATATTCATGCGTGGCTCTGGGGCCTGTTACACAAACGATGTAAAATTTACATGTTCTATGTGAAATCACGCTCTTCCTGTTCTACCCCGCGTTTCCCTTACTAAACACCTCCCCCGCTACCTGACGCACGGGGCACGCACCTCGCTTATTTGATTGCCACCCCCTTCCTACTACGCCTATCCCCCGACAGACACGTATATATATACGGAATTTGTGAAAATAAACACTTTTACTGCCTGAAATTCCGCAACAAGTACAAAGTGGCGTGAAATGATGGCCTTTAGACCAAAGTGTGGCGCGTCGATACTATCGATACCATCGATACTATACACAGATCAAAAATGTAAGCGCCCGATATACGACCATGTTTAAAATGAAAATTAATACATACTATAAAGATGAGTCAACATCCTTCGCATCCTAAATAATATATTATATTCAAATTTAATCATATCTTATAATTATTTAATTTGGCTACGTATCTTTAGTGCATATATTTTTTAGACTGCTTTAACCTCTTCCATTTTACAAAATGGAATCGTAAATTGATCCAGCCCTAAGCACTAATAGATGAATCTTACTTTTTTGCGATAATATATTTTTTGTATAGAATAACTAACAGTTTTTTAAAAAAATAGGTAAGAGCCGAAAAAAATCAGTTTTTAAAAGTATCAAAAACAATAAAAAAATATATCCGCTCAATGTAAACAGATCCCTTTTTGACATGGAGTTATATATTTAATTTAAAACCAGGCGCATAGTTGCCGTAAGGCATCGGGGCTCTCGAATTTAAGGGCCTTGGGGGTATTTGAATTTATCTTAAAATTAAATATTTGAACCGTTGGGATTAGCTTATAAATAAGAATAAATAGAAGAAGCAATCCAAATTAAGAGGTTTCCTTTTTTTTAAATGAATAAAATGAAGTGAAATTAAATATGCGATATTTAAATCTTCCAAAACATTGGAAAAAGTATATATAGATGGATAACCCATTTGGTTTTATTGTACGGAAGGCTGCTTATAAAATCCTAATGAATCTAATCAATAATATTGAATAATTTTTTTTTTTTCATGTTCAATATTAATTTTCATTAGAGCGTTTTCACAACTTTTCTTCGACTAAATTTTCAGGTTTCGCTCAAATACCAAAATTTTCTCATTGCGCGGCTCTTTCTCTTGCCCGAGATTGTTAGCTTTGAGCCAAAATTAAAATGATCTCGCTGTGTGGCTACTTCTCTTACGCAAGGTTGTCCGCAGTAAAAACTCATTTTCGATTAGTTGTTGGCTCTAACCTTTTCCACTCTATGAGCCGGACGCATAGCCCCAAAAGATTTTTTAGCAATAAAATGAATCCCTTTATTTTTAAAATTTATTCATTAAAAAAAATGCCTTTTATTGAATAGGATATCAGATCAAATCCGAGAATAAATAAGTTATTTATCTAATAACTAAAATA
Source organism: Philopotamus ludificatus (assembly GCA_022495035.1). Taxonomy (NCBI): domain Eukaryota; kingdom Metazoa; phylum Arthropoda; class Insecta; order Trichoptera; family Philopotamidae; genus Philopotamus; species Philopotamus ludificatus. The sequence goes on from JAGXCT010037021.1 coordinate 251,021, forward strand.
CCAAAATAAATAATATTTCTAAATCACACATAAATGTTATCTAGTGTGAAAAGAACATTTAGTAAATAAAAAATTGTTATTAAAATGTGCATCAGAATTCAAAAATTCTGCAACTAAACAGAAATATTTACTTTTACAATTTTTTTAAATTAAATATTTCACGGCTTATTAATCTTTCAAACTCGTATTATTACTATGTATACATTATGAAAGCATAATGTATAATAAAAACATATTATTTTCCATAACAATCAATGGTCCTATACAAATTTCCAGAACATTCCCGATTAAGTTTTTATCGAATAATAAAAACGCAATACTACACGTGTTAAAACAGGGTACACACATACACACACGCGTCATTGCTGGCCACTTTTTCCACCTTTCGTGCGCTCTATCAGCAATGCCATCGGCTCACGGTTTGATTTGATCCACACCAGATTGTGGAATTAACTGAGTTGTTCTAAAGGCCAATTTGTGGTGATAATAAGCCGATAGACCAGAACAAAACATCCAATTACAGGATGAGAAATTCACCATACGCGACACGAACGTCGGCGATTTTTCAGCAATAGCTGGGTCCAAAAAAAACATACGAATGTCAGATTCTCGGAATAATTATCAAATGTCATAATGTCGATCGTTCGGAAGTCGTAAAAAAAATAATAACAGCGTTCTAATCGATCGAGAGCGCGCTTCGTCTTATCGCGCGCGTGCGATTCTCGGAAAAACAATTTCGGTCCACGGACAGAAACACTGGTTAATTTCGTATTCACTTTGCTTGGCCACCATCACAATAATAATTAGAAGCCATTCAACAGTTTGGAAACTCGTTTACACAATTCATTGAGCGTTTCGTTCGAGTGATGCGGCTTGCGTCATTATCTCGAACGGGTTTCGAATTATTGGCGCGCAACTTTGTATCATCCAACGTTCGATACCAATGTATATTTCAGCTTTTTATATTTTTTTATACGGTCATAAAGCTCGATCTAGTCACGGTGTTATCCATCGTTCCCATGGATTCTATCGAAAAATAATACTTAATTTTTTTTTACAAAAATAGCGTTTAAAATAATTAATGATCAAACGTGTCTGTCGTTCAAAATTTTCCGTATTTTATGATATTGTATTGTGTGCAGTAGCAATGGCGTGCCCACCATCTAAATTACCGCTACGAGATTTGTAATCTGCGAAGAGTGGGCAATATGTTAAACTACTACGCCAACTACATTTCAAGCACAGCAAAATGGGGTTAATTTACCCAAAAAAAAAAAATTAAAACATTCATTCAACAATATTCTAGACGAATTTTTATTTAATACACAATCGATTAGAATTAAATAAATAATATTGTGGAGCACCTTTTCGCGCGCTTTTTCTGTACCGTTCAGGGGTGGCAATCTAACCACGCAGTAATGCCCTTTCTCTACGGTCATTTTTCTAATTTGCCACCGGTTATTTCAGAAAAAAAAAATCGTAAAAACATTTTTGCATATTCAATATATGAATATAATATTTGATCGATTGTTGCCGATTTGTTTGTTTAGGGCGTGGCTTTTAACATTTAACCACGCCCACAGACAATATGATCAAATATTAATCGTCGTATTATGATATATTAATATTTTTCAATGTTATAGTATCGAAAAATATTGTAATTTCATGTGGAACCTGATTCCTCCCCCCCGTAATCGTTTTATCATTTGGCAGTTAGCGTCGCGATTAGAGATAATGGTTTTATTACTGGATTTATTTTATTTTGTTTTTATTATTTTCGTTCGGTTGTATGTACACACGTTATTATAAAGAGAACGAACAAGCGAGAAATAGCTACACGGCACCATTTTGGATCGTTTTGTAAAATAGTTTTTATCCCCGTTCGGGATCTGCTGATGAAAATTATCCGATAAGCCGCCGGGGGCGGAGGGGTAGGCCTCCCGGCACCGGAGGGCCCTCGACACGCCACCGTGGGGTGGCGTAGCCACCACCCCCGTGTAAATTAACACGGGCATGGGAACAAATTAGTACAGTTGCCGCGGCAATTTTTGTAGAAAACCCGTGTCAGTTTCATCAATCAAACTACCGGGGATGAAAAGCGATTATAAAAATGTATCACGTTGAGGATTACATTTTTTTTTGTCTGATGCACATTTATCTGTGTGATACGTGTTTATAAATTGTCAACCTTTTTAGTAATATTTCTGTATAGATATATCTACTTGAATTAATTTTCAGTGGGGAATATATATTAATAGATTCTGTATTAGTATTTCGTAAATACGAAAAAGTCGCAGGGGATCATGTCCGATGAATATGGAGGCTGCGTAGCATTGTTGTTTTAGTCCAAAAAATAATTTCGATCTTTTCCAAAAGTTGAACTCACAATACGAGATTAAAATACATTAATTAAATATTGAGATTTATTATATAACTGTTTGTTACAAGTAATTAAAATTGTTACAATTATTTTATGTCCACTTTTAATCGAATCTGTGAGTTACTCTGATTATATCTTTTTTTACAAATTTATTAAAAGAGATATTCATTGGAAAAATTAATAAAAACATATATATGGTTTGAACTGATATTTATTCAAATTAAATAAAAAACTAGGTTCAAGTTGAGTGTTAAAAAATCTTTTGAGCCAATACGTATGGCCCACGGAGTGGAAAAGGTTAAACTATTAGTATTTTTAAAATTCAACAAATTTCTTGGCTATTGTAGACGTTTGGAAACGGTGCGGCGCGTGAAACAAGAATGCGTCAATTGACGTCGTGTCCCATACGACATAACGCAAATGACGAGGTGCCAAAATATATTTCTCTCTGGAAGGTTCGTAATACGTTCTATATTTAACACCATCGCCTAAAAAATACTAATTAATTTGTATTTTTTCAAAAAACTATTTTTCAGACTTAAATTATCAGTTAAATTAAATTAATAATCTATACAGTTTTTATTGAACATAGAATATTTAATTATTAAATTACCAAAGCGATAAAGAAAGCCCTGGAATATTTAAGAATTAGGGAATCCAATTCCGAATTATTTTAGTTATATAAATAATAATGATAGAATCGGTAAAAAATGTCTAGAATAATTTATTTCATCTATTTAAGATATTTATTATTATATCGTGTATGTTCACACTTGGAATGACATAGGTTTAATGGCTTTTAATTTTGGAAGGTTTTGGAATATATCATGTAAAAATATAAAAAAATATTAGTATTTTTTAAATAATTCCGTTAAAATTAAAATAATAATCTACACTGAAAATTAATAAATAAACGCATCCGTTTGCGTAGGGTTAGCATAAAACTAAAAACGAATTGATTTTAACTATATTTTAATTAAAAAAGAACAAGATATTGAGATAAAATATAGAATTTAATTAAAATATGCTTATAATTTTATTATAATATGGCTTTTAACGGTAAAGATTGCAATAAATCTTATTATTTTTTTGCAGCTTTTATGATGTGACTGTTTGGACATGTCAATTTCCATACATATTTTAATTATGGACATAAATTATCATAAATAAACATTAACAAATCGACACGGCGCTCATTATAATCACGATGAACAAATTAATGTTTAATTGTGTTTAATATAAAAAAATGGTACCTAATCTTCATTATGCAAAAACCGGTTAATTATGTATAAATTACGTTTTTTTACCTTTATTGTATATTAATTAATTCTGTCGGATGCTTTGTAGAAATAATTATATGATAGATACATTCATTTATTTATTTTAGGGACAATCATGATAGCAACTATTATGAAAAAATATATTATAATACTCTGTAGGCTTAATAATATTGTAAAATATTAACAAAAGACCAAGGCCCTCTATCATATGTGCGTCTCTAACATTAATCATTTATTTATAAATAGTTACGGGGAATTTACGTATTAGCTGACAATTACACCGTCATTATACGTAATTAAATATTTTTTAACGTATCTCTCGCAATTATGTTTTAAAAAAACGCTACATGTGTATACATACAAATGATGAATCTTTAATGTTTCATGATGATCTAATGTATCGATCCGACGTTAAACGCGGACGAAGTTAATACGTGTCGAATGTCAATTAATTTGGTAATAAAATTGGATTCGATTGGGAATTGCAAGGTTGCCATAACCGGGCGCTTTTTTTGCGCGATTCAGGGAAATAGCGTCGGCATATCCGATCTGATCGATGGCGCAGTGAAAATAGCGTGATGATGCTTTAAATATTAACATTCAATTACTGGGCATGGCATGGCCGCTGAATAATAAATATTTATATGATTGCCGATCAACGGGCAAACGGGGGAAACGCAGTAACAGTCGATTACGCCCATGAAATCTTCATCGGCCGCAAATGCCAATTGCATTTCATTCCTTATCGATGATTCAATCAGTTTGTAGAGCAATTTTTATGCGTTTTTTAATTTTTTTTAATGTGTACGCGTTTATTTAAATGTCATCCGGCTGCATATTGCACGAACGTGTCGAAAACAATCGAAATTCGTTGCAAAATTTAAATGTGTTCGTTCACCACATTCACTATTGCGCATAATATGCATAGATTAAAATGCTAATTAAATATTTAAACGTGCATTAACATGTTTAGAGTCGAAATTCGCGTTTTATCAAGATGAAACAGTAATTAAATTATATCTGAATAATCTAGCGATTTAATACATATGTATAATTTATTTGAAAATTAGAAAAATACGTATTTATCATTTCGCTGTGGAATAATTCTGTATTGTAATAATTTATTTCATATTTGAACGTGTCAATTTAACGCCATTTTATATTCATAGCGTTTCAAATTTAAATAAAAACATATGAATGCATTTTTTTTCGGAACAAATGACAATCAGTTATTATAACACTATAGAAACAACAAATATCATATCCTTCAGTATAAAATACTCCTTTGTAAGATTTCTATTCGCCTTTTTAAATATCATTAAATGCATTTTCGTTTTTTTTTAAATATAAGAAACAAGATGAAGTAAAATTAATATCAAGACGTGCAATATAGAGGATATGGAATTAATTTATTCAGTTTGCAAAGGTTAGTTCTATCTAATGAAAGAATGTGTCAAAAATTATTCACAATATGTAACACATTTTTTTCGAACCAATGTCCCTGCCCTTCCATAGTTTTTTGTTGTCAATAAGCTTTATAATCCCAATTAAAAAATTGTTTTATATGTATAAATACCCGAAGTTTTTATTTTTCTCATAAAAGTGTTTTTTTTAAACTTAAAAGCACTTCTGGTTATAAATTTCCGTAATGGCGTTTAACTCGTTCGGCGATTCTGTTCCGGCGATCGGGAATAGGAAGAAATTACAGAGACTGAGGCATCTTAACACTGATGTTATTGTCCAAAAATTCTTTCCACATTTTTTTCTACGAATAAAAAATTGCCGACCACACCAAATTCCGTATACTTTTTTTATCAAACCTTGTACAACTTCGTATTTATTTTTTCTTTAGAATTAAATCTATATATTTAAGTCCGATGAAACTAAATCATGATATTGCATGAAACTATTATATTTTCAGGACAGATGAATTGTTTTTATCTAATATTTTATCATAAAAGCTTTGATATTCATCTCTGATTGTCTTTTCAGAGATTAATAATAATATATTTGTTGGAATAATTATCTTTCAGTCAAAACAAATAGTGTTATTTAAATTTTCGCTGGTCAAAATAAGTTTGAAAAATCTTACCTATCTTTAATTGTCAAAATTGAAAAACTTTACAAAAATAAATTAACGATTAAATGAATATTGCAGAAATGTAATCCTTTAAATTAGATGTCGAAGCACTTTAAAGACGTGATTCTAGCTTGTGCTAAGCTGATTCAGTTTCAAGGAATTGACCGATCCGAAATCTGCATTAATCAAAGATATGTTAATTTTTCTAAAAAAAACATATTGAAAAATGAAGACGAACAGGTTTAACCGATACACTTAAATATCTATTAAATCCTAAATCATTCGTTGACATTAAAGATGACGTTATGTTTTCGACAACAACTCGTAATGCTATAAGAGCGACAATTTAAAAAAATAATTGCAAGATTAATCGAAGAAGATATGCTATAAATATCAAAGCCGATCGATCGAACTCGATCGAACAGCATCTATTGAACCCTCTTTAACACGGTCATCTCATTCGGAATCCTTATCAACTGAACAAATGACAATGAAAGAACAGTTACACGAGCAATAACAAAAAAACTAGTTGACATGCAAATCGAAACTTCAAAATGATATGTCCGTAATAAAAAAAATAATATTATTTTAAAATAATGATTCACGTGGTCACATCACCTCAAATTAGTATATACATAACAATAACTATAACGAGCGTGGAAGCTGAACGTGCTTTTTCAGCAGTGGGCTGTCTGTGCATCAAAATTACATCCAGATTAAATGACGAAACACTATTATTATTCAGAGTAAGTTTTTGATTGTTTATTTTATTATATTATTGTATTTATTGTCAACACAATATGTTATTTTTTATATTCATTAAAAATGTTTCATAAAATAAATTGTAGTAGATATTTTTTACGATTCTATAAACATTATTTGACGGTTTTTGATCCCGAAATCCCGGGATCAAAATTTTGATTCATGATCCTTAGTTGGCAAATTAAATATTGAATTTAACCGATCCGTCACGGTGGCTCTAAATTAATCGCATCGTCCGAAGGTGGTCTATTTATAACGAAAAATAGACCCCAAGCATTTCAAGTAAAAATATTGATGGATTCTTCATCATTATCTTGACTTTTTTTAAAAATGGGTTATTCTGAGAATAAAAATAATTATGCTTCTTAATTTGGTCGATATTTTATTTAGTAACTGATTAATATGACGCTGTAGACATGCGGCACTTGTCAATCACACGGTTTCATTCGCACTCGGCACCGGATGCGAGCGAGAAAAAACATTACACCCGTTGCGATAGAAGCGAATATTGTTGTTTTTATTTTTTTTCGCATTTTCTGACAATAAAAAATCAATGATTATTTATAATATTTATTCTTTAGACTTTTTTAGACAGATGCAAAAGATTTGTGACATGTAGGATTTATATTATAAGAATTATTCAAGAAAAGTACGGCTAGGTACACCAGCTATCAAAAAACCGTTATCAGTATAGCTAACAAAAAAATGTTAAGAGAGCCAATGGACACGTCTAGGGGCTATATTTAGCCATGCGGGATCGCAAATCTCAACAGTCTTCTACGTTTAATACTATGTAATTGTTTCGGCACTTAGTGGCTGTAACGAGATCAAAGTTTATCAAAATCGGATAATGTAATCACCTAAAATATCTTTTGATGAATAAATGTAAAAGCTTATTGACATGATGGAACAAAAAATATGGTAAAATGCTAATAAAAACGCATTTTTTTCAAAGATGATTAATATGCCTATTGCTGAAATTCTTCAGTGGGCATCGAACTTTGATTAACAATTTATGATTTTTTTTGCAGAACGTTTTTGACTCGCCCTCGCATTAAATTCAGAATATCCGATTCCCTATTTGTATATGCTAGTCTTGTTTGTTACGATCGATTTTGTAGCACGACCAAAGGTTGGCCTCGCCTGCAGCGGACGGTCTACAGACGACCGGATTGCATAAGTCGATTTGGTTAAATCATCGATTAGTACGTTTGATCACACTGCGTTACACGCTCGCATGGGCAGAGCTGCTTGTGCCACTCGTTAATTAGCCAATTAATAAATGACTTGCACAACGCCGTTGCCAATTTGTTTTCCGAATTAATTGCTCGTGATTTATTATTTCGGCCATGCCCGGCGCGCCGTGTTCGCTACCGGTATTGGCCCAAATCGATATCCGAATCGGGCAATACCTCGGACGCATCGAAAACTGCAACACTGTCAGCGAAATCCATCATCATGCGTCTCATTATGAGTACTTATCGACGCATACGCGAATTATATAAATAACTATTAATAATGTAGTCTAATTGTTTATATAATCCATTTATCTGATCGGTCACTAACCAGGAAAACCGATATTACTGATTTTCCCCGTTCTTGATTATTGTTTATCTTCAAGCGCATAATGACTTCTGGTATGGCAACAAGGAAGAAGACACTGATTATGGCATTGTTAACAATAAAGCGTATTATCTCCGATCGGCATACTACACATATAGACAGTGAAAGCACGAATGCAGCTTGCACTTTTGCAGCCAACTGAGCATTGAAATAACGCGAAGCGATTTTGCATTTTACGGTGGCTTAACCCAATTAATACATCGTTTCGTGCGCGTTTACGAATTGATTGACATCGTCTATAATGCTGACACAACTTTTTGTTAGACGCTTTTTATCGACTAAATCCTCTAGAAGGCTTAGTTATTTGATAATCCCTCAAAAATATAATATAATCGGTAGCCTGGATGTTCTATCTCACTTCGTATACAATATTATTTAATAATAAATATTGCATTATAGCATTTCAATTCGATGTACAGGGTGGTAATCATGCATGATGCGTTTAATTATTTTTTATAATTAATTCGTACGCATTTATACAGTTTTAATAATGATTTATTATTTATTTTTCGTATTTAGAATATTGATACGCATTTTTTTGAGACGGTTTTCGATCGCCCTGTAGTTAGATCTAGAGTGAAAAGTGTCACACGTTGTGAGGATTTAATCCCCGGTTGACAATATCCATGGAAATGTGTCGTCAAAACTGTAAACGGATTAATCTGTCAAGAATCACTCAAGCGTCCTTGTTCACATTTTGATTTTTTAATTCCGAATTCCATTCAACGCGGACTGGGGTTCGGACCCCAGACACCTATGGCGACCCGAAAAATAAATCCCTAAACGCCTATACGCAAAGACGGCTTGATTGAGTTTGTAAATAAAACGACGTTGCCATATACAGTAATACGGGAAAAATTTTTAATATTTCGATACAAAGTTTCACGAATGAACGGACATTGAAATGCCCCTCGGGACGCGAATTGCATTCATATACGTTTATGGCAATTTTTCGCATGGTCGCATCTCAAAAGGTTGTACATAACTGATGCAAATATAAAGTAAATAAATATATAATATCATTTCTGCGAAAACTCTTGTCATATGTATTCCAGATGCCGTGTAAATATGAAGATAATATATTTTTCGATTAAATAAAATGTTTATTTACCATTTTTGTCAAAGAAAAATATTTCCTATAATTTTTTGCGTTGTCAATTACTCCCGAAAATATTTGGAATAAAATTACTATGTTATTAAAAATTATTATTCTTTTTAGCAACAATTATTTTGTGGATTATACGTTGTTTACAAAAAATCTATATTTTTTTAAACATCAGTCAACATCAAGTACATCAGGGATTCCCAAAGTGTCGTTGTAAGGGCGCCGCGAAATATTCAATTAAACAATTCGGCACATTTGTTGGAATTCCCAATTCTCGAAATTTATTTTTGCACTCGCTTTTCTGAAAAAGGTCAAAAATTTAAAAAAAAATGTGATGTATTTAAGTGAGACGTAAACCGAAAAAGATTGGGAACCTCTGAGGTACATCATACTTGTGGCGGCGTTTTTTTTTAATTTTTTAAGCACTTCTTGAACTCAATTTTCAATATGATGTGTAGCTGCTTCAGTGATACTAACTTTATCTTCCTAGTGGCGAATTTAGCACTAGAAAGGCCCCAGGGCAATTCAATTTTGAGTCCCCTTCTTTAAATATTTCCATATAATTAATACAATTAATATAACATATAATATAAATACTCACAAAAATGTGCTTAAGGAAAGGTATTACCGAAGACTAAACATCTCGTTCAAGAAAAAAGTAAAAATGCCTACTGATTTTGTTGGTTATTTGTGAGTTATCAATATTATCATTATCTTCTTTTTTATGAATTAATCCCGATTTTAATTTTTTTTAGAAAAAAATAGGGGCCTCACGAAGGAAGCTCTCATGGGGCCTCTGAATGCCCATAATTGAGGGCCTCCTAAATTTCGAGGATTCCGATGCCTTGCATCGTTTTTCCTAGGTAGCCACGGGCCTAAATATAATATATATCATAAATATACAAACGAAAAAATATTGTTTTTTTCATTTTGAGAGCTAAATTTCGAGTCCTCCTAAATTTTGGAGTCCAATACGCGCACTTAAGCGCGCCTAAGAATAAATCCGCGACTACCAATGTTAACAAAAACGTGATGCTTTCGTGTTTTTGGATAGTTTATATTTTTCACAAGTAAATAATCGACGAGTTTTTTAAATTTTTTCACTCTTCAATTATCGTAACATTTCTGGAACGCAATTTTAGCACATTTAGCGATTTTATCTTTATCTCGTTAATGTTGGCGAAACGTCATCCTTTCATGTTTTTGCAGAGACTCATTACCGATGAATATGGAGGGTGAAACATCATAACGGTACGACCTTTCCACCAAAAATTTTTTTCGCACAAAAAAAATCGCCGAGCTAACTAAAATAAACTTTTCCGTAGCCAAAAATAAATTAGGCATCTAATATGGCCACCAATGTCAAGATACGTCACGGATAAGCGTAAAATTCCGATTATTTTTTTGTGTAAAAAATAGCAATCGTTGTTAACTCTCTGAATCGCGTTATTTTAGTACCGTGTAAAAATAGAATTGGATGCATTTAAAATATGTAATTGCGTCCGTGTTATCAGTAGGAAATTGTAATGAAGAATGTCTTAATTGCAGTGCGCGTTGCATACATCTTCCGCGAAATATAAATGTCGGATGCAGATGGGAAAACGCGATTATTGCAAAATAGATGCATTTTTCCGAACCTAACAAAACATGTTGTGCACTTATATTACGCAAACGATGCGTTTTTTATTATCCATTATAATTGTCAACGTATCGTTTCCTTATAGTTTCATTGTGATTTTTTTTTATCGTAATGATTCATATTGGGGAAATGCCATTGATGTATTTAAATATTTTTACTGATTAGATATTGAATGCGGTTTCGCATTTATCTCGGTGGTATTTAATTGGATTACATTTCGTATTTCTACAGCAACCCTAATCATCATTGGCTCGTTATAGTGATTATGGGAAATAAAGGAGATAGGTGTCAAGCAACGAGTTTTAGCAGTACAAGCAAACAGGCAGCATAATGAGTCATTACGATCGATACGGGCATCGATGATCTATAATTGATCCTATAGATCATTTATCGTGTTTTTTTCGGCGTCTGGCGATGATTGACGTGGGACAATACGCGTATGAAGTTCGATTAGAGTCATCATATTCGAAGGCATCTGGTGTTTAACTTCCATTATGAGCCCGGAGCTTCTGGGCAAAGCGTCGAGATTTTTTCTTCCATTATTACTCCGGACGGAATGTGTTTCATGATTTGATTCGGCGTCAGAAGTTTTCAAACATTATCACGAAAAAAATATTATATATATATATGTATTATTTTTTATGCGTTATATTGTGTTTCGAGGGTATCATTATCGCCGCATCGGAAAGTAATTGCGCATAATTGGGTCACTTTTTCTGTCGTGAATAATTCGTGTCGTCTTCGGGACAGCGTTTGTGTGCGCTTTGTTCACACGTGTGCATGTGTGCGGCTTATAAAACACGCAAATTGTGTTAAAGTCAATTATACGTGAGTAATTGCCAACTTCCTCCATTTTCCACTTTCTCTCAATGTAACGACCCACTATCGCTCGCATTCTCTCATACATAATATATCTGTGTGTACAATAATTACATTATTACATATTATTGTTACAGTTTTGCTAATTATCGCCGATGCCGAATCGGCGTTGCGACACCGCCGACGAAAATTCGCGAGAATCGCTCAGAAATGGCACAAAGCATTTTATAGTTAATTCGCATTATTTTTTATCGCAATTACTTTCCGACAGTCCATTACGAGCTGCACTTGCGCAGATATAGAAACGTGTACTTTAAATCGTTGCTAAAAACATTCGTCGTCCATAATTGGAAGATTGCGTATAATTGCATAAACGAATGAGAGAGAGAGAGAGGTATTTACAGCTGTTAACCCTTGTAGCGCTGTAATATAAATATTTTTATTTAATAAAAAAAAACAATGCGTGATTGACATTACACATTAACCCATGTCGCCAATCACGCATAAATTTATAAAAAAAATATATAAAATCAAATGTAAATAAAAAGTATAGAGAGAATATAAACATGCTAGGATAATAAAACATGTTAAAATACCGTAATTCATTAATCTGTTATAAAAGATCAACGAAATGGCGATACTTAACATCAAATATATCTACATAGTCGGCAAGTGATTGAGCAGAGTAATAACTCTGATTACCGGAGAGTTTCCGAGAGCACCCGTCCTCACATTTAGTGGAAGAAAGAGCACACACGAACGAGCTCGATGGTAGTAAGGTGGCGCCCATAAGGATAACTCGCACAGTACGAGAGGGTTATGAAGAGATATCTTTTTTTTCAATGTATCATATAGCAATCGTATAACTAAGGTGGTATGTATATGATGAGTATACATGTAAACTAAATTTTAACTCGGAATCAATCAAAATTGCTTGGGAAGAGTTACTTTCCCAAGTATAATTAAATTATTATACGCGTTTATTCGCAATAAAATATTTTTACGCAACATAGGATGCGGAAAAATATGTATTAAAACGTCGACGCCTATTCTAATGCCATACGAATAATTAATTATAAGCATTACGGATCGAAGTATAAATTTATCGCTATTTCTGGCGTATTGTTATTGGCCGCGGGTCACTCGTAACCCGGCTATTTACTTCCCAAATCACATATCCATAATTCAGAGGCGAAGCGCGGTAGCCTTTGGGTTTTACTGACAAATGGTAAATCGGCGTTTATCGGTCTTTGCATTTAAAATGTTCCAATCGCGTAATGATAGACTCGGCGCGGCTAATGCCGGGGCGTTGGACAATCGGTCGCGTTAGTGCAGTGGCCGCTGGCACCAGAGCATACGTCGACACTGCACATATCATTACGATTTAAATGGCGATTTATCCGCGGCGCGTAAAAAAAGTATCGGCCCGTCGCGTAATTGGCGGGGGCCGTCCGCACTCGAAGGGTTAGCGCGCAATGGAGCCCGGCGCGGTTAGCAGCGGTTATTTCGTTTAATGCCCAACCTATACTTTGTCACTATTTAATGTAAAGTCCGATGCGATTATCCCGGGATTTTATGAAGCCGTCGCCGGTGCCGATTCGACGTCAGGTGCATACGCTTTGCATAGATTATCCCGACGAAATTGTGGCCGAGTAGACGGACGTCTATGAGCTAATGCCAGGGTAGTTGAGATGCTGTACTATTATTTGGAAATGGTACGATTCGTATGTAATTGATGGCTGTTATTGAATGTTTAATTTCGGTGAGCCGAGTTCAACGGCAGCGGAGCTGCAGATAAAATCAAACTTGGTCGTGGGTTTTTTTCGTGTTTCATGATTAAAATTATATTTAATTATATTGAAATTATAGGGAAAACCAATGATATCACGCCATTGGTTATTCTAAGCTCAGGTATTTTTCTATTATTTTAAAATACAGTGAAACCCCGGATTTCACGTTTTCTCGCTATTTGCGTTGAATTTCAATTTAATCAATTTTTAAACATATTTAAATAAATGCACGACGTTTTTAAATGTAATGGATACAAATCGTATTCCTCGATAGAGGAAACCAACAAATTCAACACTGAGGAATATAAAATTAGCCTTTTCCCTTCAAACTGTACTAGTGAACTGCAGCCATTGGAATAATCAGTGCTTTTAAACATTACTGCCGCAAAAATCTGGTGCAAATATTGTTATCAAAATTAGAACGACGAGAAGATTCCAAAAAAAATAAGGTATCTATTTTAGACGCAATGCATTACACTGTTAGGGTATGGGGTGTAATTGAAGAAATAACGATCAAAAATTGTTTTCAAAAAGCTGGAATCGTTAAGGAAAAGAAGATGACATAGCAGATACTAGCGACGAGAGCCTCGGCAGAGCTGAGCGAGAAATGCTTGTAAAAGCCGTACGAAGAATTATCTAACGAAGAAGAGGTAATAATCAATTAAATTCCAACAAAAGCAGACACTATGAGGCACTAACCAATTTTGCATACAACCTGGAATCTAAGTTTACCCTCCAATTACGTTTTTTACAGGTCTCTTCAAAAACGTAAAAATGGGATTTTACTGTAATTAATTTGATGGATTATTCGGCTTATTTTTAAGGTTGGATTATTTATAAAAGTATAAATAAAAAAATCTGTTAATAAAACATTTATTTTTATCATATAAAATATGAGTTAAATGAGGTCGTAATGACGTTGATGATTTTGAGTCCTCGATTCGTAAAATATGCTTGATATCAGGCACGGATGAGTTAAATTCTTATACTTGGCGTCGAGCTTGTTCTTATACTTTGACTTTGAAACGGATGTAAAAAAATAATAGATTGTTTTGATACATTGGGATACTCTTTAGCAGATTTTAGTAATCAGTCATTAATTAAATCGATTAAATATTCATAATCACTTGAGCTTAAGCTCACTGGTTTAGTTCTCATAGAAAATGGATTAAGAACTCAGGAATTGCTAGTCGGAAAATATTGCAATAAATTGTACCAAGTTGTACCATGTAGGTGTTCTAAAAATAATGTAGGAAAATAATCAAAATTATTATATATAACTGATGAAATCCAAAATTGTATTTTTTTATTAAAAGATAAAATTTTGTCTTAAATTATTATGTAAATATTTTCAAGACGACCAATTACGTGCTTTAAAGTTCATAAAGTCTATGGATAGTCACTTCAGTATGTAATAAAAGAGCTGTATGTTTACTACTCATTTCATTGGACAAAATTTTAAATATTAGTGGAGATTGACCATCATTCGCCTTTTAATATGAAGTAGAGATGTAGAAGATGTTTATAGTGTTGCAGCGTATTTTCGCGGTATTAAAACATATTCATGTCTCACGGAACACCAGTGTTTCGCGGAAGATAGGTTGGGAAACCCGGGATTAGATAAGTCAGAGTAAAGTCAAATTCACATAATTCGTATTAATAAAATGTACCTTTATATTAGGGGTTCCCAATCATTTTCTTCATGGAGCCCCTTACTTTTTTTCTATAATCTTTCTCTACGATAGTGATTTTTTTTGCGGTCCGCAAGGCTCTTTGTGAGCATCCGCCATAGAATATCAAATCACAAAAAAATATTTTTGTTGCTAAATTGTACTAAAAATTTAGATGAAAATTTTCTTCAGTTTTTGATTAAATATAAAAAAAAATATTTGTTGTGCGGCTCTTTTCTTTTGCGTGATTTTCTCGTTGCACTGTTTTTCAACACTAACTAAGGCTTCTATTTTTATATTTTCACTAAACGGTTTATCAATCGTCGTAATTTTCTCGCTACTCGGCTTTTTTGTGAAAATACGTTTCTTAAATAATGCAAAATACTTTTGTTCATTTATTTCGCTAATAATATTAATAATTGCACATAATAAACTTTAAAATAACAATTTGACTAAGAATATGAACAAACAATTAGAAAAAACTGATTTATGTACAATTTTCATTTTTAATTTTACAATAGACCCTTTTCAAGCTTCCAGCGGGTCCACATGGGAAACACCGCTTCATATAAAAGATGATAGCTTTTATTCCAGATTTATATATAATATTAATAAAAGTATATACGTTTTATGCGACTGATTGATTTAATTTATCATGGAATGCTCGTGGTTTTTTTTCTATTTCAATATTATTATAAGAGGCAAGTGTTAAAAATCTATCATTGTCTGTGTCCATATATTTTTTGTTAATTTGTCTAGAAGCTGCACCTATTTTTTTACGCATCTTTCTTGAGAGATATCGTTTTTTTAGCTCCATTACTTTTTATTCTTCTGCACACAGTCTTTTATGAGTTTTATTTTATTTAAATTTAATTTCTATATTAAAATTTTAGAGCAAATTATATATTAAAATATTAATATGTGTCGCTACTATAATATTTCTTCTCTTTGACAAATGTTATTCATAGATTTTTCGAAATCTCTCTCATAAATAATTCATTTTATGATAGAAAATTGTAAACTGTTAATAGTTTTTAATTTTTAATGTAAACACTGGTGCCTATTACTTGTATTTATTGCAAGAATT
The DNA here is from genome assembly GCA_022495035.1 of Philopotamus ludificatus. Lineage (NCBI taxonomy): Eukaryota > Metazoa > Arthropoda > Insecta > Trichoptera > Philopotamidae > Philopotamus > Philopotamus ludificatus. The sequence goes on from JAGXCT010037021.1 coordinate 267,256, forward strand.
TGTTTTATTACACATTCGAGAGGACTTTGGTGAGGATGGCGATTTTATTTTCAAAGGACAAAGTAGATGTAAGCGCAAAGGCTTGGGCAAAGAGGACCTATAGAATACTCTGGCGGTTCCCCAGACCTGATGCCACTGGATTTTTTCTTATGGGGTTTTACTTATTGACCTTAAAGATAAAGTCTACGGCAGAAAATCGAAGATACGGAAAGAATTCAAAGCCACAATTGAGCAAGAATGCGCCACAACACCAAATGAATTGTTTGTTCAAGTTTGGACCAAAACGGTAATAATTTTGAACAGAAGAAAAAGTTATACATTTTATGTAGATTCGTCTGCAATTTAAATATTAATTATATGTGAATAACAACTGAAGTTTTACTATACATATTTGGGACAATCTGTATAACAAAGATAAAATCGCGATCATTTTTTGGGAGTATTTATGCAAAATTATGAATTGTTTATCTAGCTTATAATTTGCAATCTTCGTTGGCGTAAAATTTTTTTTTTTGATGTGAATCAATTAATAAGAAATCATTATAAAAACATTCCGTAAAGATAATGGAGACTCATATTTAATATAAATAAAATACAATAATATTGTGATTTTTTAAGAATTGAGCAGCCTTAGATTCATGATAAAGAAATTAAATGTACAAAATTATTCAAATATTTATTCATGCTATAATTATAATTACTATAATGTATATTAATTTTTACATAAATATTTTTTTGTGCATCTCACTGATATTAAATCTCACAATTTAGATTTTTGGAAAATACTATACTATAAAATTTGTATAAATATATATTTTCATATTAATTGGTCGGTTAAAAACTGTTTTCTAGCTCTAACAATAATATAAGTTTTAAACAAAATTAATCATTAAACGAAAAAACGATTAAAATGTCTGAATAAGCATGGAATTTGGAATCGCTGGATTCTTTTTCTTCAAGTAAGTGTTCATCGCATAATATAATTAATATTTTTTGATAAATATATTGTAACGTACCGTGCAAAAAGAGATTCAGTCGATTTTATTTTGTATTTAGTTTTAAATTAATTGAGCGTATCTATTACAATCACAGAACAGTCTCGTACCGTTTGACGATCGATCGGGACTAATGTAACAAATGTCTTGGGTATCGAATTTCTAAAATTTCGGAACGCTATTCCCGCGGGGGTGTTAGCCAAATTTGGCGACAATCGGCCCCTCCCCCGAGCGCCTTTCAAGTCGACAACGGCTCCCCTCCCCCACGCGCGCCTATCGAGTTACACAATGCCAACATTGAGATATGGAATAAAACAATTAATTTAAAATACACCCAATTTAAATTTTCGCCTAATTTGATTTGTCAATGGGATAATGGATGCTTTGGGCTCGTTTGTTCGGGGGATCGAGCCCCGATGCGCAATTCGCCGCGGGGAAAACCGCGACGGCCGACGCGTCGCGGATTCTGAGAACGAGAGACGTATCTGTTTGCACAATAATTTATGGCGATAATATGTACACATTCTAAACTGCAATAATACATACTGTATGATTTTGCATAAAAAAAATATTTAATTACCGTGATACAGTTGTCAGGAATTAATTATGCATTGTTTTCTGACTCCGCCCATCGCTAACGGACATCGGTCGATTTGCATAATATTAACGCGGAATGCATATATTTTTTAATAAATTAATTCCGCGTAAATACGGCGGATTTTGACCCCTCAAGATTTCGTATAGTCACGATTGCGTCCTTTCGGGATCTCGCCGGATTTTGGTGTCATGTTTGGCTCACATCTCGCTCCCATCCTAAGCTCACGCATGACTCCATTTGTGTAATACGGATGAGATTTTCGACTGATTTGTCTGGTTTATCCGCATTTTTTGTCCTTCGAGGATAGATTTTTGTTAATTGTCGACAAGTGGAAGCTAGATTGTGCTTTCCTCGCATTGGAACGACCCTAAACGATGTCCAGGCGAGATACGGAGCGGGGGGAGCGGGTTCCCAAACTTTTGTCGGTTATGGCATGTGCGGTCGAGTCCAACGGCCGGGGCGAGGGTTCGTGTCCACCGGCGGCAATTAACGACATTAACAATTATAATCGCCGGGCTCTCCCCCACTTCCTGTACGAGCGAACCGCAGATTTCGTACGGATAACTACGGCAGCGATCGCCGCTCGACAAACAGCTGACAGCGACACCTACGGACCACTCTAATTTCTGCAAAAAACGCCGCAAAGCACCGTACATTCGAAGCGGTGTAACCTCAAGGGGACACAATGCCATCGTTGTAATCGAAAATTAATCGCCGCGCTCTCAATCGCATTCGATCGTCGAATCCTCTATTATATTCTAATTTATTTAATATTTCTAGATGAAAATCTGCGCTACGCTCGGCGTCGAACGCGTTAGAAAATGTCATATGTGCATTTTTTGCACGGTTATGTAATAAGCGCATGAACGGCGCGTTTGCACAAAATAACACTTTGTATTAAATAATACAATAACGTAAAAAAGTGTAATGTAAATATTTTTTCTTAACCCTTTCATTGGAAGTTTAAAACGCATCCCGTGATCGCACACGGAGCGATCGCTTCGGGGCGAAGCGTTTAACATATGTTTTTCTGGTTTTCATCGTCTATGATTAGATTATATAATAAAGCGCGTCTGTAATACGACGGACGATTTAACCCTTTGCGGTCGTCGACGCAATCGCTGCATTTCGCGAGCCATTGCTTTCTGCTACGTTTTTCTTTTCTTGATGGAATCGCTGAAGAATCGCTACATCGAAAATTGCGTTTCAGAAGTCTTTCGAATAGAATGCATAAAGATTTTTTTAAAAAAAATTGAAATTCAGCGTTCAACAAATTCAACTCGGAAATAATAGGGGGTTCGTTCACAAATCGTTTCCGCGAACAAAATTTATATTAATTGCAGTTATTATCGCGCGGATCGAGAGCGCAAACATTTAAAAATTTGTAACACGGTCCGGACGAAGACGTCGCTCCACAAATCGACCCCAATATTTGCTGTCGTTTATTTAGCTTTATATATTTTTTTCTATATATATTTCAAAAGTTTAATTCGGCGTCGGCGTAATTTGTTTAATTTGGACGCGTACGATTTGAGACGCTTTTTATATAACCATTACATTATACATACATACGTTACGTCGGAACGATAAGACAGCTTTTTGATTACAAAAATAGCAAAAAAACGGTCCGGACCGCAATTACGCCATTTTTTTTTTCGTTAAATTTTCGGGTTTATACGTCGGATGGCCCGCCGCGCGGACGAACGCAACGCTAATTCGGTCGAGCGATTGTTTCAATAACATTTTTTTGGCCGTTCGGACGACGTTCGGCGCGAAGGTCGAAAGAACGAAAATGCGGCGAAGATCTTCCGAGCGTTTGCGCTATCCGACGAGCAATGGGGTTTCCCACGATCGCGATTAATAAGCGACGAATAATATTTAAACCTTTGTCGGACGGATTGACGACCTTTTGGCGGGTCGATTCGAGGGAAAGTTATGATGAGGACTAACCGTTGGAGCAGACGCTGGAGTTGTCGTGGTGGCTGGAGTCGGAGTCCGTGTCGTCGTGCTGCAGGCGGTGCGCCAGGGGGTGGTGCTGATGGTGGTTGTGGAGCGGCAGGTGGCGGGCCGGCGGCGGCTCGCTGAGGATGTCCGTGATCATGAAGCGCGAGCGCGCGCTGGGCTGCGGCTGCGAGCCGGGCCCTTGTTGGTGAGGCTGATGCTGAGGCTGCAGCTGCAGCTGGTGCTGCGGCTGATGCTGAGGCTGCGGCTGCGGGTGCGGCATCCCGCCCGCCGCCCGAACCGTCATCGGGCCGCGCCCCACCTCCAGCAGCTTCAGGGCCACCTCGACACCCACCTTCGACCTCGAAGAAGCCGCCGAGGATTCGACGGGACGCTCCGCCGAAGACTGCCGTCGATCCTCGAAGCGATAATCGGACGCGATCGACGGTCACGGAGACCGCTTCCGAAGAATCCGTTCACTTTTCATACAAAACGCTAGTTACGTCAGTTTTACCGAACAAAGGGGAAACGAGTAATTAATGCGCGCGTTTAACGAGCTCGCCTCTAAACAACGCTCTTCGTACGTATCATCTCGATGCGTGCAGACGAACCCGAGATCGTTAAATCGACTTGCGATTCGTTTTTACGAATTAAATCGGCGACACTACCCTAGCTCGGCGAAATAACACGCGGTTTACGATATCACAGCCGTTTTCGGTTTGTTTATGTTTATGTTTTTCGGCGTTTATTTGGGCGTTTTTCGTTTTATAATATCCATCGGCCGAAACGCATTTTATTTCAAATCTCCCGAAACTCGGTTCGAATTTTGCCGCCGGACCGAAACGGACGGATCGAATCGGCACTTCCCCACTCCGCTCTCGAGAGGCGACTAAAACGTTTAGCTGTTGCGGCCCGCGTCCCCACCTGTGCGGGCTCGCCCGCGGCCCGGGGAGGGGGGCCGCCCGCCTCGGCCAATGGGCGCGCGGCGCGAATTAGCGGCGGCCTATCGGGCGGGCGGAGCGGCGCGGAGGGCGGCGCCGTCGCCTAAACGAGGAGGCGGGGCCTCCCTTTGATTTCGGCGGCGGTCCAGAATCCGGCCCCGATCTCGTCCCGAGTCGGCGGGAGGGTCCGATCGAATTTTCGCCTTGCACTTTGCACAAATCGACGCCGCGTCGCCTGCGGCGCGATCGTATTTATTTAATTTTGTCGTCGTTTACAATTTCTTAAAATTTTGGTGACTTTATTCCATATTTTTTTGTAACGCATTTTTTTATCCGAATAATTTTCGATCTTCCATCGACATATGTTTATATATTCTATGTAATTTTATTAATTAAACGTAAATATAATAATATTTAAATTGTAAATAAAAATGCTGCATTGATTTTACAAAATGTAATAAATAATTTATTAAAGAAAGCGAGATTTTTTTTTAATTTAACAATATATGCATATCATAACTGATCCTCTGCAATCAAATTCGTACACAAAATGTTTTTGTATAATTTAATAAATATTCGTTTATTTATTTTGTTCCCATCTAATACGTCTACGCCGTTTTTCCTATAATCGTAACTCATTTTCTTGATATAGCACTTAAATCCTTCGGCAATTCTAACGTTATTTCCTCAGTGTTGACATCACATCTCTCTTTGTATTTATCGTCTTAAAAATATTAAAAATATATAGAAGATAAGGGTGAAGTATCAATGCGATGTTGTTATTTACCAAAAATTGATAACATTCTCCATTTTATACGTAAAAGGTTTTACATGGCCTTTAACAATGTAAGCATTCTAATACAGCTACAAATGTCAAGATACACCAGGGAGAAGTGCACCAACACAACAACAAATTCAAATCAAACTTTGTATTAATATATACAATATTGCCGTATTAAAAATTTACCCTGTTTTAAGTGTTTACTAATATTTCGAAAAAATGCATTAATTCTTAAAAATTAGACTTCTATTACAATTAAATTAAATTATTTGTGGAATATATTCTTCATCGAATGTTTATTAATAAAACTATTTCCATGGAATGTGCTAGACCGTTCCAATAGTTTATAATACCTTACTATTAATTAAAAATGGTATTATTTATAGTGCAAATAAATATTTTAATTTTTTTTTATAAATATAGAGCTTGCATCATCTTTTTTTTTTAATATAATATGTTGTATATATATAAATTATTTTCTTTATCACTTTATTCAAAGTCCGAGCCACATGAATTATGTATCGAATAAAATTTTCTTTGCGGATAATTAAACTTTTAGCCGTTAAAAAAAGCTCATTGATTATTATTATATATCGTTGTTTAAATATGCAAATTAAACGTGGTTATGGAAGTAGGCGTTCTGAATCTGTTAAAACGATTGAATAACTTCAGAATCGTTTATGACCGAAAAAAAAGTATATTTTACCGAGTGTCGTAAGCGCGATCCGTTCAATTATAAATGATAAATGGCGTACGATACAATTCCGTAGTACAAATATGCGACGGTTCGCATATACATTACAATCGGTTTCGTCAGCGGTCGGCAAATTAAATTGAAACAACGTTAAAAAAAAAGTAAAATAAATTACGTCACGCACTAGAAACAATAATAATTTATCGGTGTGCATATGCATAATACATGCGCAAACACCAATTTTGGCGGCCAATGGTCATATAATGTCTGCGCACACGGAATTTGGCGGAATTAAGAGCGGTTTAGAGTGACGCTTTTCGTGATTTGATCGTGTATTATTTTATTGTTTGGTTTGGTGACGTTTGGTTTGGTTTGGTGATAGAAGATTTTCCCAATATTCGGGTAGATCCGTGGCCGGCGAGCCGCAGCTAGCGAGGGGTGAGCCTCGCTAGTTGGTTTTATTAAACGGTAGGATAGCTTCCGGAATATGTACGCCGACACGTTTCATATTTTACGAGCACAATAATTACGGATTGATGTAATTAAAATGTAAATGGCAAATATTTTAATTTTAATTTATGGGCATGGCGCGGCACACACAATTAGCATTAGAGCGAGGCTTAAACGTGTACAATGTTACCGATTGCAAATTGGGCCCATTAACTATGCTAATGTATTCCGCGCCCAAACTCTAATCTGGGGACCGTGGCCGAGGGGGTTGGCCGAGATCACACAGATCTATGATATTATTGCTAGATGATAACAATCAATGGGCCATCTATTCATTTCTCGGTGGTGATAAATTATTTACAGGAAATATTTTGCAAGCGGAACACGAGCGTTTTCCGTATTTTGAGAACAACGCATCGGAACTAATGGGTTATTTTTTTTTAATAAAAATGTATTTTTATTTTTTGCTCTAATATTTTAAATCCGTAGAATATTTATTGGGCTTCTTAAAAAAATATGAAATTATTACGTACTAAATATGTTTTTTTTATTATGCGAATTTAGCACTTGAGAGGCCCCCGTGCGCAGTGCAATTTTAAAGCCCCCCTTCTCAAAAAAATCTCCACCACCACTACACCTTATAATATGCATTCTATGTGCATAGGATATGCATAGAGACACGTATTTTAGCATCTATTTTTTTAAAAAAATAGCGTTTAAAATGACATTTTTAGCATCTATTTCGCGTTTATTTCTTAATTACGAATTTGAAGCAAAAGTCTAATTTATACATACTTTTAAACGATATACAAAATATTGATATAAAACATTTGTTCAAACAAATACAAGAAATAACTGATGAAAATTTATATAATGATTAAAATTTATTAAAGCTATCATCGAATACAAGTTTTATCGTAAAGATTGTTTTACCCAGTACGCCGACCGTTAAATACCAAACTAAATGTACTAAAACCGCGTCTGCCAACATCTATTTTGCGATTACACCAAACGATTTGAAGGGCAGCATTACGAATTCTTCTGTTTACCTTGCTGTTAAAGCCGAAGATAATGAACTTGCCCCACTTAATATTATGATAAATTATTAAAAATGTACCACCTAAACATTGAAGGGTTGTTAATGTTGTAAAACAAAGGTAGTTTTATTACCGATATCGTTTCACTAATTTAAATGTTCCGTTTCCAGCTGCTGGCGTGGCTAAATGCATGATTTAAAGTCGCCATGTCGTCGCTTCCTGCTCTATCGACATTTAAATGTAATTTTACAACCTTTTACGGGAACCCAATTCCGGCGAATATCTACATCCAGTTTGGTGTAATTAATTGTCGTTAAAGCAGCTCTTGGCTCATGACAAAGTTTTTCATCTCATGCCGAACTGAGAGATTTTTTATTCGCATACCCTCGTCCCAATAAAATGGTAAGAGGTACGGGGCTTGATCCTTCTAATTTATCAATTAAATTACACCACGTATATCCTCAAGCAACAAATTTACATTTTCGAATTTTTAGTAATGATTGCATTTTTTTGGCTGGCACTTTTTTATACCGCTAAAACAGGCGTAATTCAACCTGGTACCGCATCGGCGAAGTAGAGTTAATTCATGCGAGTCTGGGACTTCTTAGCCGCCTTCTTCAAAGAAATTCCGATATATGAAAATTTTGCAACGCGCATTTCATCACTCTATCGTTTCTATATGTTCTATCGACGTAAATGCGGCGAACGTTACCTCAGATATGTGACTTTGATATTACCACTGAATTTATCGTATGTGCCAGGACAGACAAAGCAAATTAAACTTTATTTTATTGCTTTCTCACTTCCTTTATAAGTTTATCATTACCGATATTAACGATTTGATGTTACAACATTATTTTAGAAAGTACCGGCTCTGTTGGTGGGTCAACGTTACCAAACGTTCCTCCCCCATCCCCATCGAATGTCCTTCAACGTCCCCGCTACCTTTAAAACCGGCTACCAAATTTCAAACCGTTCACCAACCGCTTTTACGTAGGATTTATGATGGCGCTGAATAAGCAAAAAACAGTCCCATGAACCCACGGCACGGCTAGCCAAGGTATCCGGCGGGATCGCATCTGCAGATCGGCCACGGCAAAAGGCGGTTCGAAATATGACCCGTTAGGGTATCACCCAGCATGCCATGCCGCTATTGATTTGTCACTTAATTTGTTGGAATAATTGAGCAAATTATTACCACTTTGTTATAAAAGCAACCGCCGAAAAGCTGAACTTTGAGGCCCCCGAATTAATGAGGCCCCAGGCGTACGTCTTATGCGCCTAAAGGTACTCAATAAAATGAGGGAGAGAATCCTTTTTTTTTTTATTATAAATCTAAGGGTGTACTATACCCGGTTATCTTTTTACACGGGGGATGCGTTATACCAATGAAAACATCATGCTATGGCTTAATATATCGACTGAATTTAGACGTAAGACATTATGGTACTTTAATTCGTATACAACATAAATACAGGCAGCCTCTATATGTATATTAATTAAATATAACTAAAATTCTGACCGTTTTTAAAACGCTATAACCCTTAATTACTGTTTTCAGACCATATTTAAACTTTGTTATGTTAAATGGTATTTTTTTTATTATTTTTTGGCATGGTACCATGGAATGTTTATGCTTTATTGTTGTTTCAAATCTTTTCACCTTTAGCCACGGCTAAAGATTTAAAGCAAATCAATTTGAACTATTCTTTCTTAATTGGATAATGATCAAAACCTAAAATGCTTCTATTCATTTTCCAATGATATTCCTTTAATAAATTTATAAAATATAAATATAAGAGTAACTCATAGATTCGACTAATAGTGGACAGAGTGAAAAGGGTCTATAATTTGTGGATTCAACATACATTTTTTTTAGGGTAAATAAAATAGTCTAGTGGCAAATATCAAATATATATTTTTCGACAGGGAATGATTTTTTTATAAATACATATTTTTATTACTATTGATTTTTTAAACCGTGTCAAACAAACAAAATGAAACGGTCTATTTTCTTGAACCGTGTAATTCATTACGTGTAAAAAGAGTACCAAAATTAGATTCCATTCACGATGATCACACGAATAATCAGACATTGTGTCCCAAATCTATTAAACCAAGTTTTGTAAATATTTATTTAAAAAATATAGATGTTTCTTATTTACTTGTCCAGATTATATTTTTTTCTACAAATTATAATCATAAAAATTAAACCCATTAAAAAAATCAGAATGTTAAAGATTAATTTTCCGAGCGATGACTTTAGTTTATTCTCATTCGAATGAAAATTTTACTATATCCAATTTTATTTTGAAGTTGTGTGTATATCTGTTAATTATCTTTTTACGCATTTTATTAAATCATTATATTTCGAATTTTCTAGAAAATCAGTCATGGAAATCTTTTGTTTTGGAAATAATTAGAAAATTATTTTTGGGAAAGAGGAAAAATTTCTTTTTAAAATTTATATAAAAACAGTCAAATATCAAATCCGACTAATAATAAAATATACCATCGATGAATTCAGATATCAGTAAAATCTGTTTAAAATTCTTGGATAAAATTCTTTTACCTAAATCCGCTACAAATCAAATAAATTATCGTGGTTAGTCTAAAACTGCCAACATTTTCAGAATTATTAGGTTTAAGGTTATTTTTCTCTTTCGACAGGGGAAATTTTTATTAATTTACCGAGTTATAACTTTTGCAAACGTTTTAATTAGTAACAATTATTTTTATTAATATTTTCCAGGTCAGTAATTTGAAAGGTAGAGGTCATCAGGCGAGGGAGGTTGTGAATAAATAATCTTTTTTTTCACTTTTTATTGTGGCATTAAATTGGTGATGATTCATTTTGGAATCGTTCCCTGTATTTTTAAAAAAAATTAACTTACATACTATAAAATAATAAAAAAAATACTTATAGTAAGATATAAGAAATTTAAAATGCTATGTAAAATGTATTTTTATTAATGTAATGTCTTGATTAACACGATTTGTAATACAAAAAATAATAGCTCTTTGGTTTTTATGTCATTTAAAAATATATATGCCATCAAAATGATGCTTAAAATAATTTTAAAGTCTAATATTTATACTGTTATAAATATTTCTAATAAAAAATCATAACAGTCTTAAAATTAAATAATTTTTAAGATCTGTCCAAAAAAATATTTTTTTTTCTGGAAAAAATGTAGATATTATAAGTCGAAAATATAAAATAAGAATATTTCCAAATCACTTATTAACTAAATGTGATATTATAAATAGGAAAATATTTTTACTTAGTGATATTCATATTTTTCAAAAATCAACCATGAGGGATAAGTAAAATGATGATTTTTTTTTTATTATACATATATAATTTTTTATCTTGTTTTTTCTCCTCTGCCTGAAATATTTTATATGAGTTGAGACTTTATGACGATATTCACAAGATTAAATCTGTATACGACATTTCCTCTATCAAACCCTTTTTTACAGAGCATTGTTTTTTTTAGAAGGTATTAATTTTATTTTCAATATTTTTTAATGATTTTTCTGCACGATCTAATTAAGATTAAACACGGAAATAAAAATATAAGAAATGCAATTATTGCACCAGACCTCATCACAAAGTCAAACTCAATACTAATAATGGTTAATATTATAATTTTGCACTGATATCAGTCGATTTATCCAACTAAAATACAAACACTTTTTGTGGCTATAGAACTTTAAAAACCACGAAAAGACCACTATTTATATCTTATTAAATTTTTTTCGGCACATCTGAAAAATACTGAGCTGGATTTTATTTTAACATCTTTAATTTTATGGAAAATCATTGTGATACATTTGAATGTATAATTTCGATATATATGTTTATCTTATTTCAAAGCAGATAATACTATAGTCGAACTAAAATGAATCGTAATCCACTATAATTAAAATTATTGTTAAATAACATTCGATTGTTATTAATCATATTCTGATTAAATAGTTGATATAACAATTAGGAAAGGTATTAAATTATGTAAACGAATTAAATGATAGTTCGATTATGTTTAATTTTTAATTAAAATCTTTGTTGTTATATCGATTATAAATATATATTTTTTTTAAGAATTGATAACTATTATTAGATTTTTTTAAAGCTAATTAATTTGTGTAGAGCATCAGTTCTAAATGGATAGCATGTAGGGAGCGTTAGTAATTAAAAATGTTTTAATTGGCCATTTACAGACAATCACCTGAACAATCACAATTGGAATGGGCGCTCACGTAACTCTATCGCATCACAAATGCAATGTCCCAATGGCATTTTGTATATAACATAATGTGCTGTTGAACCAAATTAAAATATTCTTATCGTGGAACTTATTTTATATGATATTAATTATTTTTTATATGAAAACATATCATTTACAATGTGATTCGTTTATCTAAAAATATGATTTAAAAAAAAATGGATTTGGTACATTGCAATTGTATCGAGTGTTTTGTAGACGTAATCCGAGATGGTATCTACTTAATAGATAATAAAAGTTATCTGTGAAATTGTACAACAAACTGGTATCTGAATACAACGATTCTGTTCCACTCAGGTGACGCCGGAGCTTGATCCACTTAATTATAGCCTGGATCGAATATGGGCCTAGCTTTGCGCTTCCGATACTGACCACACATTGTCCTGGGAATGCTTTCTTCGCTTAGTTGCATAGTTATCCGGTCTCACTTGCTGATCACGCATGCGCATTTATAAATATGGAATAATGAATGAAAATGAACATGTCTGCCTCCGTGGGTATCATCTCGTACGAGTCGTGTCGGACATAAACGGAATCAATTGGTGCGCTCTGCTCATGAATAGTGAAGACCTTCGAAATAGTCGAGAGCCGGGTCGAGGCCGACACATCGATTACGTATCAGCGGGTAAATACGGACTAATTGCTTCAGACACTATCGTTTTTAGTACTAGTTTTAGAAAAGGTAGAAAAAACCGCGTAATGGCGCGTTATTCGTTGAAAGCGGGAATCGTGTTAAGCCAACGCGCCAGGGGCGAAGATTCCACGGCCAAGATGTTTTATTAATTTGATGGAAATTCTTAGCTATCGATACTGATCAGTTACAGTTAAACAAAAACAATAATATTTTTTTTCACCTATTCTGCATGTTGTACTAGATGGTTTCGACTGAATGAATGCTCTAAAGATCAAAATATATAGTTATCAGGAGATGCTAAATTTGGCGAATATGGAGGATGTGGCAGAACTTCCCAGTTTACAATGTTTTATTTTTTAGTTTGATTTTATGTGGGCCTGGGTAATCATTTTTGTTCATTCACGATTTTTGTATGAACGTTTCTTATTGTCGACTATAAATTTCAGAAGATATCGTTTCGCCCGGTTTAAGAAGTTCATAAAAGTCCAAACACATAAAAGAACCCTCAAAAGTGTCAATCCTGGCTTGTGGCTGGAACAGTGGTTAGTTTCTAGAAGCCATTGTTTTATTTTTTAATTGTTTATACAACCTATTTCTCATCTTTAGTGATAATTTGCAGTGATTACTTACTTTGCCAAAGCATTTTAAAGGCTCATGTGTTGTCGACGATGAAGGTGCGAGTTTTTGTGATTATTCTTTTATATTGTGGAGAAGATCTGATTTAATTAAAGATTGCAGTATATCGTCATCAAAATTTTTGGGTCGTCCTGATCCTTATTTAGGGGCATCCTGTAATTTTCTGTTACACGATTTAAAGCGTCTAAACCATAATTGACATCTTTTTATTATTAGAATTTACCCAAAAAATTAATTGATGGTGTTTATAATCATTCTCCTGTATTCTGTAAAAAACAAAAACAACAATATTCGCTGTTATTGCCATCGCGCGATGTTATTTCTCGCTCGCATCCGCTACCATGTGCCCAATGCGAGTGACAAATGCTGCGAGAGTACAGTCTGCGGCGAGACATCACTGAGAGCGTTGTCATTTACGCATCATATCGATTGGTTAAAATATCCAAATTATGTAGCATATTATGAATAACTATTTTTATTCTTAGAGTATTTATTTAGACCATTTTTAAAATAAATGTCAAGACATTGATGAAAAATTCATCAATATCTTGACTTGAAATGCTTGGGGTATCTGAAAGACCCCCTTCGGACGTCTTCGAATCGTCGTGACTGATAATTAAATAAGATTTTTGACGCAAAAAATAAAACTGATGGGACCATACATCAAGAAAAGAACCTAAGAGAGATGTTTCCTTTGCCGTTTCTAGACACTGAACGAGAGCGTGTGTAAATAATGGATTTCTTTCAGGATTACCTAATATTTTTTTTAAATTGTGTACAGCTTGTTAGAGTTTAAAAAACATATCATTAAATGTTTGGCTAGATTCATTTATTAGAAGCCATAACATTTATTAGTAAATGTTTTCCAAATTTGGATTCTAATAATCTCAATATTGAAAGCAAATTTAACATTTTTTTTTCTAAAAAAAATTAAGGAAATTATCGATTTAGCTAGAAAACAAAAAAAAATGGTTCTAATTATCAACCCTAATGCTGAACACGCTGCTGAAAGTCAACGAATAATTAAATTCGTAAAGACATGACTTAAATAAATGATAAATTTGGTTACTAATTTTCTAATAACTAACAAAAGTTACCAGTTTGAGTTCTTATTCGTCTCTTTTTACGCGCTATTTTAATTTCGGGAACATATCCCATGCTTTTGTATGAGCTCCGATTCTTCAAAGGACGTATCTACCACGAAATTCGAGGGATTTAGTCCCCTTCAAATATAACTTACGCTTATACCAGCATTTTTTACTTCATCTTATCTCCTCAATGTTGACAAAACGTTGATCATTTGTGATTTTTTTCATCGTTGAGAATAGGAAGAAGTCGCAGAGTGCCAAGTGTGGCGAACTAACAATTAAGTAAGCATTTAATATGACTACTAATGTCAAAATACGTCAGTGACAATTCAAAAAAAATATTGAATGTTTTCAATATATTTTTTTTATTATTTCAAATGTTAAAAATAATAAAGCATGGTCGTAATTTGTACGATTTAATTTATAAAAATGTAAAAAAAAATAACAGCAATAACCTGAGATTCCTCCGGCATTATGAACGCAGCATACACACTAATCGGTACAATAGTACAATGCCGCCTAGAGAAAATGGAATGATGATATCTGTAAATAGACGTATTATTATCTGGCAATCTTTTCTGATTACTCCTCCGATTAACTCGCCAACATGGTGTCTGTTATCGGGAGTTTAACTGGTTCTTCGTGATTGGTAGGAACGTGAAAAAATGAACGACGCCATATTGAATACTGCAAGCCGGGAATGCGGCGATATATTCTTATATACATATATAGAAATCGGCATCATTCACGGAAAATTTGACGTGTGTCCGGTTGGCCATCCCTGTCTTTTGAACGACCGGAACAGTCGGTAATCAGATGGCGCCAGGCCGCTGAGTTTGGCTGAGTAGAGATGATCGCAGATTGGTACTATCGGTTCTTGCCGAGTCATCGCGGCCACGTGGTTTCGGATTACTAAATATGACAGGCTCCGACCGAGAACAATTTTAGAACTCAATCCTGGCTACTGGTCGAATTAAATTGACACTCGCAAAAAAAATCCGAGCTGTCTTGTGGCTCGATCTCGTGAATCATCCATTGTGAATGGCATATAAATACGTTGTGCTTTTCTTGTGATCGCCAAATTAATCCGATGGCGCTCAAGAAAAAAATCGGCAGATATCCATTATTCTAATCGATTTTTTTCACTTATTTGACTATTATTTTTACTATTAGAACGCGAGTTTTTCTTTGTCCCAATGGCAAATTGCGTCGATCGCCTCGGCAATCATTCTGCCAGGCGAATTTCGGCGAAGGCCGACGCTGGAGCTGTTGGTCTTTGCCCCAAATATTTGGATACAATTAGCGATTGCGGAATCGGCCACCCGTTCCATTATCTCGATCGCCAATTAGGTACCAGTGTTTTGGCGAGCAGCTCCTCGCCGCTGTGTGCGCAACGATTTCTCACTGTTGTTAAACCGTTACGGTAACCGCCGGTATAACTCATAACCGGCTAAATTAATTCGACTAATTAATCTTTAAATCTCTCTTTGTAAATTCTTATGAGTGTTTCTCAAACAATTAGCGTATCTGCATTCATTCATTCATACCGCTTAACCAGTCGGATTCTCACGCCATAGTTCTGTGGCCAGCGTCAGCTCTGTATCAGACCACTTTGGGATCAGCTCGCTAATGTTTCATTAGTTGAATTTGTACATTTTTATGTATAAATGGATTTTAAATTGGTTCAAAAATACATGGCATTCATAACAATGCGGTAGCAGTAATTAGATTCGATATGTAGTTAAATTATTTTTTTTACGCGATTATGAGACGACTCGCCTTATAAAATAAATAAGGGCTTCGCGCCGTTATTTTTTTCGGTTACGATTCAATTAAAATATATTTATTAGTTCGGTTCCGGTGAAAAAACCGTTAATTTCGGTTTTCGTTTCAGCTTGAAGACACTGAAAAAAACGCAATTTGTGGGAAAACGTAAATTCGGGGTACTCCATAAATACAGTGGAACGCGTTTTTTTACATATTTAAAGGAACTGAAAAAAAACGTAATTAGTGGGAAAATGTATTTAAATATTTTATTTAATTTTTAAAAAGGTGCATTTGATTTGTAAAAGGTGAATTTGATTTATAATAGGATGCATTTGTTTTGTAAAAGGATGCATTTGATTTGAAAAAGGATGCATTTGATTTGAAAAAGGTGCATTTGACGTGAAAAAACTGTATAATTGCTCCTTTGATTTTTTTTTAAATATGAATAAGATATTATAAAGACAGAGGTTTTTGAAATAGTTTATTTCTTTAGTAAATTTAATTTAAATTAAGATCCATGTAAGTTTTCTTTATTTAATAATAAATAAATTCTAATTTTATTATTTAATTGTTCTCACAATTTAATGTATTTTCGACTAATTATATTGTATCCGAAAGTTTTTTTGGACCCGGGTCGTCGACCCGATATTTTCCTGTACATATTTGAACAAACCTGATGATTTTTACCAATCTGAGATGTGTATCGGCCTCTTAATGATACAGAATCTCTATCGAAATCTCCATTAAATGCAAATAATGAACATTTATTATATTAAAATTACAAGATTGCATTTTTTTAGTATTTTAATTTCTTTTCCTCTAGTTATCATATCTAATATAACTCCTCCAACGAGAAATTTAATCATTTACAATTAAAATTATTAAAATAAAACGTTATTTGTTACATGAAATCAATTCATAAGTATATAAAAAATATGATTGATATACAGAAACGTCTTCGTATTGTTACTGAAAAATATATTATAGTAGATTATTTATTTAAAATAAGTCAATGAATGGTTATATGATTTTTAATTGTTTATTAAGTATACTTTGTAATCCACTTTTTAATTAAAAAAATAAAAACACAAAACATTATTAGTTTTATTCAATTATTTAGATTTAATATCAAATATCATTTTCTGTACTTAATGTTGTATATGTAATATATTTTATAAAATCGAAGAGTGTCTTTATCTTTTTCTAGCGGGAAGGCAGAGCCACGCCGTCCATATGATCATACTGTGCGGTGCACACAGGCGCCGGAAGATTAGGTGCACCGAGAGGCGCCAATAGGGGAAACATTGAAAAACATTAAATATCAACTCTTTAAACTTTCTTAAAATCGGAAAAAATCGATTAAATTTCTATTTCATAAAAGTTCTGTACACAGGCCCCGGACATTGGCGGCGGGCTACTGCGGGAAGGATGTGATTTTTTTGTATTGTGGGGTCGACGTTCTCATATCCACCCCTCCCTGGACCGAATAAATCCCTCACATGTAGATCACGAGCTTAAATCTCTACCTAATCTTCTTCTTATGTGATTATATCATACGATTTTTTTACGATTGCGACAAGCTTTATTTTACAAGATTATAAATTTAAAAAAATCTGCTATATTGTAAATAAGTTTAACGTATATCATACAAGCAGAACGAATCAAAAAGAAATGAAATTATGTTTTTACGCGTAATAAGAATATTTTTGCGCGAATTTTAGGAACAAACTAATCTACGCGTAAAATACGATGTTTTCGTAAACCATATTTGTGTGAAAATGAAAAAAATCATGAATATTTCATATATCCAGAGCCACAATCTATTCTATTTATATTTATATTTTTACATAATTTTATTTAAAATTAATTAACGTACAAATATATATTACGCAATATCCATAATAAGAGTGACTATCTCGATCTACCATGAATGCTGTCACGCCTCTCACTAATGTTTATACATTTTTTTACGATTATTTAAGCCAAATTAAAAGTCGCTCAAGTAGCCCCTGTGTCTAGGGTAGATTAGGCATATAGCGGGCCATGCCGAAACGTCGCAAGAGACCCAGGGACGCCACTAATAAGGGCAAATATTCATAGTCGTGTCTGCGCCTTGTTAGCTTCTTCAGGGGAACCCAGCCGACTGTAAAATACTAAACATCGCAAGTGGCGCTCGGACCACTGCGTCGAAGGCGCTCGACGCCTCAACAATTGGATAACGATATCTTGTTGCGTCACTGGTCATTCGGCTGCAATTTGTGCGACTCGATAGCTCAATCGGATTCGGCACGAAATTAGGACCGGTGAAAGCATGTGATTAGCGCTTATTAGAACGCAAGTGCTGAAAAGACGACGCCTTTCCATTTTTTTTAATTTTGTCAATTATTGCACAGATGTTTTTATTATATCGCACAATATTATGATAATTGCATTTTTTTTATTGCAATTACGAACGGAGGGTGCTCTATATTTTCAAAGAATTATATTTGTAAGATGAATATTTCATTTTTAATAAAATATAAAATTTGTAATGCTACAAATATTTATAAATACTTATTTTTTTGTTTAAAGAGCATAACCACGATATAAATTTGATAGGACACAGTAACGCGCCGACAGTATCCGGTGCTTGTGTGCAGAACTTAAGTTAGGGACTTCTGTACGTCTCGAGTGCTTGAAAAGACGAACCACTGGCAATCACGTATATTGTTATATATTATTTAAAGTTAATTTTAGTAAATTATTATTATATATTTAAAGAAATTTTTCTATTGGCCCCATTAATTAACCGGCGCCTGTGTGCGCCACACAATCTGGCCATATGGACGATGCGCCCCTGATTGGACAATCCGTTTTAATCCTCGCTAAATCCATCTCTTTTTCACATAAACAATATCTATTAGTATATCTAAGGTGTTCTCTAACAGATTACTTCTTTTTCCCATCCATTAAACTCAAAACACCCTTGCTAGCATCGCGTATCATCCAACATTCGTCTGTCATCTTGTTGTGTTAGGTCTCTTCTCCATATAAGTCAAAGATAACTATTATAATAATGGTTATCTTCGAGTAAAAATAAGATTTTTGTTGTGTTAGTATACTTATCACCGACGTACCTTGACATTAGTAGCCATGTCGGATGCTTAATTTGTTTTCATATGTCCAGACACGATCATATGTCCAGACACGATAATCTGCGACTTCTTTTTATTCCCCAAGTTAAAAAATAACACAAGGACGACGTGTCGCCAATATTGAGGTGATAAATATATTTGATTTTTAAGAAAAACTTCATACAACGTATATTGATAATGATCATGTTTATCTTTTAAATCTTTTTCAGTCAAGATCTCTCCTCTAATTTCTAACTCACTATCATCGTTTGAGTTGAGATGAACGCACTTATCCATATTTCTATACTTCTCGCGTTTTGTACGTATTCGAATGTAGGTATGTTTATATCATTGGTGATAAGTTTCTTCCTGTTCTCAGCTACTGCTTGCTTCATATTTCACCTTTATTATCAATTTAAGTATTAAGAGATTAAAAAATATACGTTTTTATGGGATTTTCCGATTGCCTATACTCTCATGACTTATCTCATGCAGTATCCACTTATTCTATATCGAATATCTAAGATTGTTCGAATTTTTTTCAATAGATAAAGTTGGATTAATTTTGATTTGGCATCATCCACTATACTAGGTCTACCACTTCCAGGGCTATAAAAACAATTTTTGGGATCTATTAGTTAATTTTGCTACTCTGCACAATTTCCACTAATTTTAGAACTATAATTGGAAGCTGTAGAACGTTTTCTTATGCTTCATTTATAAAAGAGATAATGTTTTACCATATTACTATCCAAATATGAGTATCGAACATGGCTTTCAGAGACGAATTTTGATGACAAGTAAGTACATTTTTACAATTTAATAAAATGAACCTAATTATTCGGGCCAATCAATCAATATTGATTTTTTGCTGAATGTAATAAGGCTTTTTAAATAGAAAAAATATCACCCATAATTATCAATTAATAATATTAATATTTTTAGATATAAATGTTTATATTGGGACCAGAGTAACTGATTACTTTTTTTCTAAATCAAATTACTAAATTCTCTACATTATCAGCGGCTCATTGAAATAATCATATCCCCTTCTTTTGGAAAAGATAATGTCAGTTCCACTATATGTTAAGTTTCCGAACCAATCAGGGGAACGCCGTCCATATGGCCAGATTGTGTGGCGCACACAGGCGCCGGTAGTTTAGATGAACCGAGAGACGCCAAGAGAGGAAAAATTTTACAATATGAATTGATTAAACTTTCCTATTATATATATATATGATGTTCATAAAATATATTTTTTTTATTGCATATATATAGTATAGGATAGGGTTTCCCAAAGTGTGAGCCGCGGCTCCCCAGGGAGCCGTTGTGTCATAAGGGCGCCGCGAAATATTCAATTAAGCAATTCGGCAAATTTGTTGGAATTCCCAATTCTCGAAATTTTTGCGCCATCTTTTTGTGCTCGCTTTTCTCAAGAAGGTCAAAAATTTTGAAAAAAATCTGATGTATTAAGGGAGCCGCGGAAAAATATGATGTTTTAAGGAAGCCGTAAACCGAAAAAGATTGGGAACCTCTGGTTTAGGAAGATAGTTAGGACAACCTAATGAGGAAGAACCGAGGACAATCTTTTCGAAGACAAAGAAATTGACTGACTGTCCCAAGCATATTGTCTTACAAAATTTACTTCTAACAATTTTTCTAAGAATTTATTAAACTTGACAAAAAAAAATGTTGGTATATTTAGAAAGTAACAATCTTTCTCTACACTTGGAAGCAATAATATTTTGTAAAATTTACCTGCCTCCTATTGAAATCGGCGAGTGACTAATTTCATCTATGGGGCATAATTCTTGGCCTTCAGAACTGTTTAACAAAGTCTTTTGGGCCAGGAGTCATGGCCTTCGGAGTGGAAAGTGATAAGTAATCCCAATCAATCTGAAGCTAATGATGGATGTCGATCTTATAAATACCAAAAAATAATTTAAAAAAATAATCTCAGTTATTCGGCGCAGAATCCTCTCGAACGTGCGCAGTCTCGCACAGCAAACTTACATGTAAATGAGTGAGCTAACTAGTTGGGCTTGTCCGGATTGTTTTGTGTAATTTATAAGCATGGAGAGGAATGAGGAGTACCACTCGCCATTGTAAATAAGCAGTGGTGCCGACTCCGACTCAATTTTCAGACCCTCCCCCCGACTTAACATTGTTGTATCTCACAACACATCTTCAATCATTTTCTCGATTCGAACTTAGAATGGTATTCAGCTCGCATATTATCTGCAATCGCGACGCATGCGTCGAAACACAAGGAAGCGATCTCAAAATTCACTTCCTATATTTACTCTAATGGATTTATTGCCAATATATTGATAAGGCCCGTCTCGCAAACAACTATCTCGAAAATTCGAATTAAAACGTAGTAATTATAAAAATTTACGTAATTAGAACCAGTGTTACATAAATCATTAACATTAACAACATTTTCACGGCGATATGCCATTCGCCCCAAGAAGCGAACCCGTAGCGGTAAATTTAATTTGCATATAAATGTTTAACCATATACGTGTACGTTCGTGTTAACACGTATATCATTTCTATGATAAAAACTCACTAATTAATATAACGTAGCTGTAATATAATTTTTTTGTCGTTGAACACTGTGCTACCATTTTCCGATACACCTGGCATATGGGACGCTAAAGGGTTAAGGGCAATAAAGGCGAACAAATTTGTTAAAGCAATTTGCGGTCGCGCAACTGTCGCTGCGACGACAATTACCCGGCAGACGTTCTCAAACATTTTCAATGACATTTGAGTAGCGTTAGTGGGTTAATTGTGACTAATTGTGTACTCACTAACTCACCTGGTTAGCTACCCATTTATGTATTGTGCGCCATCCACTTTCCGTGGTACTTCCGCCCATTTGAGACCCGCTGATGCTATAACATTATTATTACTCTTTTTTGTGATTAAATAAAATTATTGTTATCTTTCGTATCTTCACTTCTTCAAAGTTATATACGGACAATGAGTAATTTAATATTGTGAAAAAATGCATTGTCTGCATTCGAGTTTCATATAATTTTTGTGGTAGTTAGACCCCTTTTTAGTTGATAAATTGTGTTGACACTCGTGCACGTAATAGATTATAAAGGTTAATACAGATGCACTTTAAGTACATCATTAACAGCTAATGAAAAAATATATAAAGGTCAAGTCGTATATGTATTTTTTTTTAATTCAAGGCCGGATGCTTATCAATGCAATGCAACTGAAACGCAGTTAAAATAAATTACAAATATGTCAAGTCATAGCGACAAATACAATTAAATTAGTGTTATTTTATAGAACTATTGTACTTTTATAGTATTAAAATCGTGTTTTTATAAACTCAGGATATATAAATCTTAAAATACATGGTAGATTATCTTCCTCGCTGTGGCGGATGGTGACTTTTTGAGGCGCGATGCTAATCACATATCCGAGGCCCCTCAGTATTATGAGGACGAATTATAAAAAAATAATGTATGTAAGAGGTAGAATCTTTTTATTATTAATAATATAATGATCTGAGACGTATTAAACACTTTCTTCATCTACATTTAAAATTACTCTGCCTCCTACATCCATTAGAAATTAGAAACGCTTTTCCGAATAGTTCGTAAACTATTCCTAGTCAAACGATCTAACGATATATTCCTACAGGTGAAATTAACGCTCATAAAAAAGAAAACAAAGCTCAATTCAATAAAATAATGAGTAAGGTCTTGGGGGCCTCACCGGGGCCCCTAATGATCAGGGGCCTGATACTCCAGCATCATAACCATTCTTATAAATCCGCCACTGCTACCTCGACACACCTTTATTGTTATAGACAGTCATATTATTGATCCATCCAACCTTTCAATTTTGAATTAAAACGGGTATGGTCATCTTGCTTCGATTTGGTTCACTCTCATGTCTTCAGACGTCTGAGTTGTTGCGAATTTGAAATGAAATGATGATCAAAGTCTGAACAATATCCCTTCAACTTATTCCTATTTCTGAAGTATCGTCAATGACAACTCCAATTTGTCTATATTTTCGGTTTTTTTTGTCATCCTAGTGCAGAAGGAGTTCACTATAATCATACTTTTTTGATCCCAGGATTCTTTGTCTAAGTTACCGCAGGTCTTCCTGTGAAAAGTAAAAAATTGTATTGTCTGTATTTTTTTATTTAAACGCGCACCAATTTTACTTGTGTATTCTGTACGATATTAGCCAAGCTAAAGGTAACATTTAAAAAAGCTTGCAGGCTCAACTCTTTTTTAGACGGTTTGGAAAAACACGGTCGACAAAGAACAAATATTATAGTTTTACATGAATTATTTATTCTAACACGATTCCAAGACATAATTTCATTACAAGATATTTGTATAATACAGTGGAACCTCTCATAACGAGCATAATTCGTTCCAGAATCTTGCTCGTGTGTGAAACCCTCGTTATGCGAAACTAATTTTCTTATATAAATCAATATAAAACACGATAATGCGTTCCATGCGAAATATTTTTTTTTAACGTTTACTCAAATATACATGCCTATAAATTGTTGAAGATCGTAACAACCTGGATAAAAACATTTGTAAAAATCTAAACTAGCCTATTATTTATTAATTTATGACAAATAATTATTTATTTTTTACTAGAAAGCTGTCTAAAGTCATTTGTTTTAGCCGACTCTTTAAAATTTGGTGAAAATATGACACAGTGTTACTTCATTGAATATGTTTGTAGCACGGCTAGCCACCTCCTTATTAGGATGATGCTTCTCAATGTACGATGAAACAGTTTCCCATGCTTTCATCATTTCTCCTATTGCGTCAGAAGATTGTTTCTCTGCTACTTCCTCTTCCTCCAAACTCTCCTTCATAACCTCTTGCTGTGAAATACTATCCAACACACATAAGTGCGTCATACGTTTGTGACTTCCCCTCTCTGCGTCACCTCGTTATGCGAAATGTCGCTCGTTAAGGGAGCAATTTTTTCACTTTTTTTTGCTTTTTATGCGAATTACTCGTTATGCGAGATGCTCGTTAAGAGAGGTTCCACTGTACATGAATTTTAAATTTCGAACGTTATTCCGTCCTGGTGTTACGCTGATTTTTAAATTTAAATCTTAAATTTCCTATGAATTTGATCACCTTTTGTACACAGTTTTTGGTGGAGCTTATATACCGTGTAAAAAAAGAGTTTGGTGTAAATTAAGAAAATGCCTATTAACTCTATTTTTCCGTGTTTTTTTTATTTGTTGATTAAAAAACTAAAAAAAAATTAGGTTCAATTGAATTTTTTGGATGGTTTACTTATTTTTTTCTGCAATTTACTAACAAATCAGGATAATATTGTGACTGGTTTCGCTAATACGGGATTTTATCCTATTATTATTTTATTATTTATTTACGTGGCCTTATAACCCTGAGGCGGGTCTTTGCCACCTGGAGGACATGATGTCATGCCTGTGACGGACGTTCTCCAGGTTATCTTGGCTCTTGGTTCATTGTGTGAATTATCTCATCTCGTGTTTTTGAGTTTATTTTTAATTACTGATACTTGATGATTAGTTACATTACTTAGATTAATATTATTTTATATATATATATTAAAATCAATACTTCTGCAATGTATACTGTGGAGCATGTACAGATGATAGTCTCAATTATAGGGACATGTAATGAAGCTAATATGGATAATATAACGATAATCAATATTAATTTTGTTAGTAATGAGCATATTCAAGGTACGCCGAGATTTAGTTAACCTTTTGACGTTGAGCGGCCGCTAATTGCGCTCGGCACAGTCGTCAGCGTCGCCAGCAATTAATCGCCGTGTTAAATGTCAAGGAGCACTCTTTCGAAATGGACAGTCGTCCAGCATTCCCAGAAGTGGCAAGCCTGCCCGTGAACGGTTGGTGACTCTGATGGCGTGACCGAGAGGCATTACTTGATGATGAGGGGAAGTTTCCACTCTGTTGGCAAGCAACTGAGCAGCAAAGCGGCAGCAGTCATGTGCCCATCTTCAAAAGCACCATCGCATCGCCATATAAATAACGATCGTGTGATTACGAGACATGTGTGCGAGCCGCAAGAGGTTGCGTGTCGGCACCACACCAGAGCATAGTCGCGCCACACGTGGCACAACTAAGAAATTAACACTTTTCTTGAGATTTTACACTTTTCCGTATATTTGAATCATTTATTAAATCAGCCTTGTGCAATTCGTCTTCAAATTTAAATTGTCGGTGATCTGATGCAGCATCAGATATAACAATGATCTACCACTATTCCATTATCATTTGTTGATGAGGTCAGTTTTCTTAAAATTATTACACAAAAACTACATAATACGTACACATTGTTATCTAATTATGTTTTTAAACGCTTCTTAAAATGTCTAAATAAAATCTTATATAATTCCTCGAATTAATTTGCTTCTTTTTGTTAAATAATCATCTTCGATGACGTATATTATCATTATGCTTTGATATAATAATTATTTTTTCAATTCATACACCTAATATTTAAAAAAAAACAACGTATTGTAATCGAAGGTTAAAAGATTTAGAAAAGATATAATATTATACAACTTTGAATTTATTCAATCGCTAAAAAGATACATACAGTCAGCCCTCTTATAGCGCTTCTTCTAAATCACTGTTTTCCTCAAAACGCTAATATATTCGAGGTTAAATTACATATTTTGTAAATATGTAATACATTGCCAGGCGAATAAAGGCCAATGGTCTTTGACAAGGTATTTTGTAGAAAACAGCGATTTAGATAAAACCTTTTTGGAGAGCGGAAGGAACTAAACGCCGTGCCGAACAATTGCGCTCCAGAAGTGATGATCAGTGGCTCGCTAACAGTGTCCGGCGCCAGTGTGCAGAACTTAAATTGGGGGCCTTATATCCCCCCCCCCCTACGATAAAAAAAAATTAATGAAAAAGAAATTTTAATCGAAATGTATGACTTAATATTTATTATACACTGATCATCACACCTGATCATCCGGTGGCTGTGTGCGCCGCACAATCTGGCCATATGGACGGCGCGTCTTTGGTAATGATGTATTTGATATAGGACAATTTTAAAGGATGCAAAAATATTATTTAAAAATTACTCAGTTGACCCTTCCATAGCGCTTCTTGCTATAGAGCGGCGTGTGCGGTAGTCCCTTTTATAGTGCTATTTTTTAGATCTCAGATAAAAATATAAGATCATTTAAAATATGTGAGTGGGAAATGTTTGGTATATTGATTTCGTTTAATTTACAAAATACAATTAAAAAATCTAACCCTAAATTTTGTATGGCTAGGCATGCTTCTATAGGCAGTAGTGGATCAAATTAGGTGAGGGCTCCAAACGGTAAAAAAAATATGTAAAATAAAACTGTCTGCGGTTTCATATTTGTTCATTTCTTCAGAAATTAAGGTAACATTTTTTTCTTTTGTGAGTTACAAATTTGAGTTAAAGCGTTTTTTATATCGGTGAAACATATATAAATGTTAAACCTCAGTGCTCTTTTCGAGGCTCCTTTACCGCGCCACTGTCTATAGGGCGAATTTCTATAGCGTGGTCCTTATATCGGTGCTATAGAAGATTTGCATATATGCAAAAATAGTTTTTAAATGTAGTTATATTAATCAAAAAAAAATTGTTATATTTTTTTTATTTGATAATCACTATGTAAACTATCTGTAATACAACGGTTCTTCAATTTCTTCATAAGGAGTGGGATCTTCTGAACACAAGGGCGCGCCGTCCATATGGCCGGATTGTGTGGCGCACACAGGTGCTGGAAGATTGTGTTCACCGAGAGGCGCCAATAGGGGAAAAATTCGTACGCAAAATTATTAATTAAAGTTGTAAAATTTAGTACTTTGGACACGCCATTCGCAGACCAAAATATCACTCTCTGGAGACCATCATGGAGGGAAAAGTAGAAGGTAAACGGTGGTTGGGAAAAAAGAGGCTGTTATGGCTCCAGAATTGTTCCAGATCGTTAAAAACAGACATGTATTTTGAGAAATAACAAGGGTAAGTTGATCGCCTACGTCTGAAAACGGACAAGGACCTGAAGAAGAAGGAAAATGTAAGTGATTTTTGCTGATAATATGTTTTTTTTTAAATATCGGTAACAAATTTATCTCATAACCTTCTATTCATAAACCTATTTAGATATATTATTATCAGGTATGATTTTCAATTGTTCCATATCTGCTCTGTTGTTGGTTTTAGATTCAAAAAGATAAATACAAATAATTATACGTGCGATTTAATAATTTCCAACTTTCTCCCTAAATCATGCTAAATTCTGCGACAGTTCAGTAAGTGTTTTTAAGATTTCACACGGCCACGTTATCTATAGGACCACACAGCCGGGTGATTGATACAAATTTGGGGCCAAGCAGCTCGCTGATTGGCTCTCACATTTCTTCCGCATTGTGGTCCGGGCCTCGGTAATGGATCGCGGATCTTCTCACAATGCCTAGACCCGTGTACGCTTTAATGATAATTAAAACTCTAATGTATCCCGCTAACAAATGAATCTCACTTAATATCACTGAATTACTATTTTAATATATACCACTGTGCACATCAGCTGTGACGTCGATCTGCACCTATCTACGCACACATACGTTGACAAACATGTGATTTAATATAAATAAAACATGTATTGATACAGTACGATGTTTTAGATCGATGCATATCGTGTTTATGTATTTTTAAAATGTTTTCTCGATTTCTTTCTTCGGATCGGCCATGTCTTCTCGTCACATTGAGGCCGTCGCTTGTTCGCAACATATCTCTCGGAACAATCGCAGAGCATCGCAGGCAGTGGAGCCTCTCACGGCTCCTAATGGCGAGTTAGTATTTATAATTGCCGCTAACTGACGGGAAATTTTTATTGTTTTTGCCGTAAACACTTTATGTTAATTGCCGAGGCTGGGTGCGCATGCGCAGCCCTACAGTCGCGCTCGTAGGGCTCGTACCGCGGCCCGACGTGCGCATGTTTTTATGAAATTAGTTAGATATCGTCTTCGGCGACTATAATTATCCTATAGTTCTTGGGGATCAAGACGTGCCAGCTGTAACTGTTGTAATCGCTTTTTTCATACTCGAATGAGTCGCAAACCATCGTTCGATTTATTTTAATTGAATCAATATTGCCAATTTTTAACGCATAATGCGATTTTCGAGATGCTGGATAAAAACAAATTACCAAATCGACCGACGAGAGTCATCCAATTTTGGCCAAAATACATTATTCCGTGAGCAGAATACGAAATAACGCTCGATAATTATCATTATCACATTCTAATAGAAATTTATTGAAATAATTTGAAATTTTATGCTTGTAATTTCACCGATATTTATATTTATTACATGGCGTATTTGAACCACTATATGACGCCATTTTCGGTGTCATTTTTTATCATCAGTTGTGTTACTGTCTTTGGTCCTATAACACCTATTTTTATATCTATACGTATAATTGATGCATAGAGAATATAATTTCAATGAAAAACATTTTTTTAACGGCAGCAAAGACGGCAAATTATAAGCATGATAAAAATATAGTTAGGCAAAATACTCTTAATTTTTTTTTAATATACAGGTTGTTCCAAAAAAATGTATACATACTTTGAATGATTATAACTTTTGTTTTTATTCACATATAATTAGTATACGCCTTATGACACATTGAATTCCCTCAGATTAGAAAAAAATACAGAAGGAATTCTTAAGATATCTTCTATATGAGGGAGTTTGGATTCTACCCAAGTTTATACCCCAGCGCATGGCTACCAGGGTATATTCAGGGTGTGCTAAATATATTTAAGGTTTGAATATTCGGTGGTCTAATGCATTTGTGATCTATTATAATTTCATGAACCCTTGCTCATAGATCACGGTAGAAGTATCCTGCAGATATAATAGCTGAACTAAATGATCTAAAAACTTGCAGAAAACAGCCTAGAATAGTCAACAGATC